>JBBMKB010063002.1:0-15586 GCA_037833945.1 Alaria marginata
ATACGAAGTTCCCCGGGGTCGATATCGCCCCGCAAGGTGTGGAGACCCCAACCTCAGACTGATTTATGATTGAGTGGGGCTCATAGAGCCAGCGCGCGGTGAGAGCTGCCCCATGGGTCGACGCCGATGTCCCGCCGCACCCAAGGAATATAATGTATCATCCCCGGATAAGAAACCCTTTCATACATGTATGACCCCAATAACTTGGCGACGAAAGCGGACACACCCCTGGGAGATACCACCCCGCGAGGTGTGGAAACCCCGACCCCACTGGCTGATTTATGATTTGCTCGGGCTCGTAGAGCCAGCGTGTGGCAAGAGTTGGGCTAGCACCACGGGCGGAGCCGTGGCCGCACCGCTAGTATAACTAAATCCCGGGTACATGCTAGTGAACTTCCAAGAAAAGCAGTGATGCACACCATCACTGCGTTTCTACTATTGTACCAGTGTTTCACCCAGCTCAAACGTTGGTATTGATGGCGAGCATTGGATTCTGTTCGTACGATGTATTCGACGAATAACTACTAGGTAGGCTATCCCGAGTTTCTGTACGTGCTACTACTGTGGCATAATTCAGTGCCATATTTATACAGTCATGTTCGCAACGAGCATGGGTTACTCTTCGTACGCTGTATTCGACGAAGGTCTGCTGGCCGCTGGCCTATCCTCCGAGTTTGTGCAGTACCTACTCTGGCATAACCCAGTGCCCCACTTAAACATCATGTTTCCATGGCGAGCATGGGTTGCCCATCGTGCACTTTAATCGACGAAAAACTGCTATTATTATGCCATGCCCGACTTTCTTCTATTAACTACTCCCGTGTCATAATTCAACGCCCCATTTAAACAGTAGTATTCAAGGTGAGCATGGGTTGCGCCTTGGATGCCGTATTCGACGAAGAGCTGCATCGTAGGCTATGCCCGAGTTTCTTTACGCGCTTCTGCGGCATAATGAAGGGCTGATTTTAAACGGTAGTATTCATGGCGAGCATGCGTTGCTCCTAGTATGCTGTGTTCGACGAAAAGCGGCCGTGCTAAGCTATCCCCGAGTTTACTACTACTGTGGCATAATTCAGTGCCCCGCCTAAACGGTAGTACTCATGGCGAGCATGGGGTGCTCCTCGTACGCCGTATTCGACGAAGAACTGGGGATGGGGGAATCCTCCTCGTCGGGCAGCCTTAATTTGTAGTATGACCAAGACACCTGCGAAACATATCAAATAAAAAGAATGAGCACGGATGAGCGAAAAAAAACAATAATACTAAAGGGAAGAGGCCGATACCGGTAGAAGCGTCAACATGACAACAGGTGCGACGCACCTAACAGGTACGAGCAGGCTGTTTCAACGCACGCTACAACCGTACAAACAGCTACCGTAGCTCACCTTCGATGTATGGTATACATGCAAACGCTGTCCCAGCGCACGAGCGACTTCACGAAAGTTGTCCCTGCTTCGTGTACTTCGGTGCAGCTTCACATACCGTCTCAACGAGCCGTCCACTTACAAACAACAGTTATTACCTTACTTCGCATCTCCCTTTATTTCGCCCGTGTGGGCCGGAGCCGCAAATAACAAGCGAGAGCAGCAGCAACAGAGCCACAACACCGGCTGCCCTCTCCAAGAAGTGTTGCAGTCATATTTGTATAAATGCTGTGTGCGATGGTATGAGTGGCACACGGGCTTCACGTTTTGCCATTAACGTTGTCACGAGCTGGAGGGGTGTGGGATTGCTAGATTGCTCCAACCAGTGCCAGACAGAGGTAACTGTGTAAGATCGACCGACTCTGCTACAAATATATTGTTTTTCCAGGAGTTCCATTATGTATTTTAGGGTGTTTAATACCCCATCGGCGGCACTAGGGTGGAGAGTGTCGCTCTCTGACACCCGGCCGATAAAGGGCAATGAGTTGTCATTTGGTTTCTGCTCGTCCCGATCGTCAAATGGCAACTGCTGGCGACGCTCCCCGAGCCTATTGACCAGGGCAGCCCCTTTAAACGTGTTTGTTCAACACGCTAGCGTAACCGAATGAGTCGTGCACGGGGTTGGTCTTGCTCGCGGGGATGGGTGGGCGGTGCCGTGGGCCACCATATGGCGGGGCGAAGCGTAAACACCAAGTAAGTGTAAACGTTCGTAGGGTCTAGTGCATTTAACAAGAAGGCAAGAGACAGCAGAGAGCGAACCCACCCACCAAAATCGGATGGGACAATATAGCAGCCGCAACGTGGCATCCCAACAATATTAAAAAAAGCGTTTGCTTTGCAAGGCAAAAAACGGCCTTGGTCGCTTTGCTTACACCCTCCTTCTTGCCTCATCGCCATGCTCTCTCCGAACACAAATATCGAAATATGAACCATGTACCAATGTCGTAGAATCCATACAGTCACACCTAGTGTACCATGACGAGAACGTAACAAGCCGGGGCCGGCACTGCTGCCGTGGGGCATTGCCAGCCATTCAAAGAGTGGGTTGGGCGTCATAGTATATTCTACAGTATAAACCCGATCTGCGGTATACCGCTTAAATGTGTATGGACTCTATACAGGGGAAAATAGACCAACACCATACTTCGCGCATGCTGATGTAGAGGTGCACCAATCTTTTCCGGAGGATGCTCCTTCGAGGAGTTCCGTACCTCACCCCAAATTCGAGTTTGACAAATACTGTTCACAAAACTGTTCACAAAACATCGATCGACAATCCCACGGGCAACCTGTACAACTATTAATAGTACGGGGGACCATAGTAAGTAGGACCAAATCTTGTTAGAAAAAAATAGGGCAATATAAAGTTTTTGTGTGTACCGTAGGTCTTATTTACTATGGTCCCTCGTAACAGTAACTCAGGGAACACACCCGGGGATCCAACGCAATTGGGCAGTCCCTCCATAATATGTTGACAAGGCAGTCAGATAGACTTGGCCCAAAAACCTGGCACAACTACTGAACCGCAGCATGCATCACCTTGAAGAAGTAAATATTGAACAAAACGTTCAGGAGCCAGACAATTGCAGCGGTTGGTCCCCGCTCCACGTCGTACTTCATTTGCAACGACCGCATGTTTACGGCTGTCAGCACCCCCAGCACGATCTTCGCCGGCCACGACAGCATGTACCACCAAACGGCGCGCTTGCTTCGGCGGAAAATGGCCCAAAGCCCGACCGCGCCAGCCACCATCCAGAAAAAACCTGCGAAAATCAAACGATACACACATGGGACATATCAGATATATCCCTATTCACGATCTATATCTTTCAGGACAGACATATATATATATTCCTGGTCCATACGAGCTGCACGGCTTATAGATCTTGCTGACGGGTGAGAGTCGGACGATCTGAATGATTGAACACATGTTTCCTGAGTTGGTCTGCTCCCCACAGATCCTGCACAATATTCCATCAACATATATCATGGATCGATAATAGGTGATCTGGATAGTGATCTGTCCGATACGTGAACGTTTCCAACACGACGTTGCGATGCAGTCTTTGGTAGACTTTGATATATGTTCATGGCAGGACAGGGAGTACGGGTGGATCAGAGCTCGCTCGTCCTTTTCCCATACGTAGTAAGAGTTGTTTCGCGTCGGTATCAGTTCACATGGCCGAAAATATCGTGTTCACAGGACACCAACACCTTGCTCTAAGGACTTGGGCAGTGGGGCGGAGGGGAGGCACAGAGGCTTGAAGGCCCTTGACGTGGACTGTGAATTATTATGTTGACGTAGAGTAGCCAATCGACATGATCTACATGCCGGAAGCTCTCAGTACACCCAGGAGGCACACTATTGGAACACTATTGGTTTTGAATCCCGACATCCCGCTACTAGATCGCATTTCCCATACACTATACAGGCCCTCTCATATGCAGGAGCCCCACAGCCTAAAAACCACGGGGAAATAAGAAAGTTGACAGCTGTTATGCTGAAGTTAGTGTAGGACATACCCTTCCTCAAATAAGAAACCCAGCCTAAAGCCGATATATCGGTTTCTTATCAGCGGGCCGGTATAAAAGAACTCGTGATTGTCATCAACCATCGTCGTGTCCGTGTCATACATAGAGCACCATCGACAGCATCATCCTGCAGCAAGCTGCAAAAAGAAAGCAATCCGAGGGCTATCACACAGTGGTGTGTATCACGAGAGTCTACGTGCACGGTGGTTGTGTTGACGTCCATCCAATGATAGCATCCGCCTGCTTATAATAAACCATTTTATAATCACCTTATCGTAGAGTTTGCGAGCGCCTATAGGAAATTCCAAGACACCTACTCCCTTCCCCGGAAACAAGGGCTTTCGTACTGTAGCGTGTATCAGTATGTATTACTGTGATGGCGGTTTATTTTGTATGTCCACGCAGTTTACCTTGATCCCGTAACACTAAGAGAACAAAGAGGTGAGCCGTATAACACGCCCTCCACAAATCGGTCGTACCGTTATATCACGAAACCCGCGTCGTATCATTCAAATCACAGACATGATGAGTTGTATGATACCATATTCAACACCTACGGCCGAAGTACGCGAGCCACCCAGCCGGCGCCGACCGGACATTAACAATAATCCCTCTCAACATAACGGAAACCCCCAGATCTCGGGAGACCAGTATCTTGCCACCGGGTACAACAAGCAGGCCGATGCACGCTGCGATAGCGGTTCATCCGAACGCTATAGGAGGCTCCTTACCTGAGGATATCTGTACCTCACCCAAAACACAGGCTTCGAGAAAACAATGAATGTGCAACCCGGACAACCCCATCGCCTACTGCTGTAGATGTGTATACTGTATATATACATCACAGCACACTAATAATACGACGAGTGCTACCACTATGCCCTACCCTATAATAACACTAATATGGGAAAAGCAGATCTAGCGCCACTGGCGGATCCGTGATTGTACTCAACATACATGTTGTAGCATACAAATGGTATTGCAACGATATTTGGTGCAAATCGTCTCAGGGCGTCTCAGTTATATCTAACCCTTTTACAACTGGAAACCCGTTTTGGGGACACATTTACTTGATAATAGTATAGGGACGGGGTTCGGGGTTCTAAAGGGTCCCCGTCAGTCAGAAATGTGTTGGCCGAAAAGCGCTGCGGTAGGGGTCCCCCAATAAGGCGGGCTGAATATGGCGGTATCCCGATATAAGGCGGTGAATCACACATGTTTAGACCAAAAAGTGCGACAGAGCAGTGGGGGTCCTCCAGTAAGGCGGGCTAAAAATGGCGGCATCCTGATATAAGGCGGTCTTACTCGCTCGCCGCGACCGTGGAATTGCACTCATAACCTGGAACGAAAAAATCGGCTTCCCCCAATATGGAACGAATAAGTCGGCCTCCCCCAATAAGGCGGTTATATTGCTTTTGGCCCACCACTAGTGTTGGTCAGCAACTACATAAAGGGGTTGCTTTGATCATTGCTTGTTTGATGAAAAAGTTGCTTAGTTAAGCAACTTCGTTGCTTATTTCGTTTGTATGGTGTTTAGTCTGTGCATACTAAAAACTATACCTGGTATACGTATATTTATATGGAATTTCAGTACGGGCATACTAAAACCCATACGATTGTACGTACACTAAAACGCATATATTTTTTTGTATAGAGTTTATAGTGGGCATCCTAAAACGCATACATACATTTTGTATGGCGTTTGGGATCCTATACTAAAATTCATATACGAAGCCAAAATAAGTAAATAAGCACGACATGGTTGCTTTGATCATGCTTATAATAAGCAAGCCAAAAAAAAATGGTTAAGCATGCTTATTTTAGTTGTTTACCGACACTACCCACCACCTCTTTACCGGGGGACCTCTACAGTGCTATCGTACCTCTATCTTAGTAGCACACGTCGAGCCTAAATAAAAATACCTTGCAAGTAGACGCTGCTCGGGAGGTTATGATATACTTCAAGGTGGCCCTCGGCTTGCTCCATAGCTTCTCTGAGATGCTCACACTCCGGGGTTGATGAGGCAGCCCCAGCGCACAGTGACATATACTGCATTCGTCGTGACGTGCGTGCATGGGTGGCAGCGTAATAACGGCCCGGGGAGGATCGGGGGTCAGGATTGATGAATAGATGCGTATGGATGAGGATCGTTAGCGCGAGCACACCGTTGTTTTTCGGGGGTAACCGCAATTAATGAAAGTATTGTTTCAGCGATAGGGTAACATATGTTACGGTTGTATCTGACGGGCCATGCATTCGTTATCATCGCGATATGTATATCGGCCATCGTTTGGACCTCAAGGCGGACAATGCGTCAGTAGGGTGTTTGTGGGACACCAAATTCGGTTCGGTAAGAAAGTATATACTGTCATAATAATAGTGTTGAAGTAGACGAATGAATGTCAAAACCCAAGGCCAACCCAACCCAAGAGACAGTTTTGACAAAAAACGCACAAAATGGCTCTTGTTACCCACACCCATCAAAACATTTCTTGGGTGTGGTTGATCGGGATGTTTCCCTACCCCAACTACAGCCAACACATCTCACCAAACATTGTGCAACAACGCCCAATCAGGGTTTGTTATATTTGTACGGGTTCGTTTGCTTTTGCAACTCAACACAATGTGGTAATCGCAAACACCGTACTGAAGTGATTGTTGTTTGTGGTTTGGTGTGGTGCATTGTGCGGCGAAATGTGTGTGGTGCCGCACGAACCCGACAGCCTGACGTCCAATCGCGCACATAACTAAAAATGAATCATGGACAGAGGGAAAACGTTCGAGGAAATGACTAAGGATCGATTTGAGCGCAAATCCCTTGTGCGATAAAGCCAAACTTAACAATTAATTTTAATTTCAGTCGGAGGGTACTCCAATTTTGGTCGGAGGTCGTGGTTTGGTGACCTCTTCACGGAAGTCGGGGGGGGAGTGTGTGCTCGAATATCCCAACACACCATCAAGGTAGTGGTACGCTACCTTTGGCTAGCCCCCACACTTACTACACCGATCAGCGTTTCTGTATCTGTTTTGCTTGTCATATTTTCAACGACCTCTCCTGCCAATTGGCCCATATCCACGAAGATGACGGTAGAGAACGCCATGGAGAAGTTTCCGACACCTGTTTCCAGGCAGTTATACTGGCCTTCCAAGACTACACCAAAACAATCGTCGCCACTCAAAAATCGATTCGCTTTTACATATTACCTGGTATTATTTTCATTATTATAATGATGATGCTTGCCCTCCGACAATGTGCAGCATGACCTTCATCGTTGATCACTCTCAATCTCGAATATCTGTGTTGCTGGCCTTCCTTAACGACGCTGTCTGCGGTTCCACCCGCCACGTGATTGCCCGAGAGCGCAAACAACTTCAATGGTTCACCCACCGGCGGCTCGGGAGTACCGGTTTGCCCGTATCCCACCATGTAAATATACACAGACTACGTACGAGGAACCCCGCAAATACTAGAGGGTGTTTCTTTGACGTCGTATCCTTGAAGATGCCATTACGTTAGTGCAGTATGCTGTAGTATTGTACTTGTTAGCTACTGTAGTGATTGTCTTCAACTGCAGTAGTTCGCACATCGGACACATGACACGCATGCTACGGTAGAGGTATCAATACTAGATTTAATATTAGTATAGCACTTTTTGGTGTTCTTATTTTTTGGACGACGGGGCTCCTAACCTATTGGCCCAAAATCATTAGGGTTCCATTTCATGTGTTGCGATATGATTCACTGTACTCCGAGGCCGTGAGGTTGCGTTCATCCGGTACAGTACTACAGTAGAGCGTTTACCTTGCTCCAAAATCAGTTTTTGGATGAGGTATGGACCTCGTTTGAGAAAAGAGCCTCAGAAAAAATGGTGCACAATGGTGCACCCCTACCGGAGCATGCCTCACTATTTATTGTATATATTCTAGACCCAATGTCCGTCGTTGTGATATGTTGTGCAGGATCTGTGTATTGGAGTCCAGATCCAACCCCAAGAAACCATGGGCTAGATCCTCCAGATAGTCCGGCTTTCGCCGGGAAACATTATCAAGTCCATGCAGATCATTTATAGACCATGGCTCTGTTCGCTGCAAGATACAGGTCGTGAAATGGGACCTGATCTGTCCGCCGTGTAAACTACTGTAGTTCAAATATGTATGTATATATTTGGCGTTGGATCGGAAGGTTGTGAATGTGTGAATCGGGGTTTCCGTGGCGCGTGTGTAAGATATTGTTGACACGCGGACGGTAAACGCGCCCGTACTGGCATACTGGCATCGTGGCGGGAGAAGTGTTCGGTGCGACGGTACAGCACGGGCACCATGCCGTCCAGTGATTTAACTACACATCATACTTGAGAGATACAAAAAACGAGGATATCCGTGATTTTCCGTGCATCGTATGTATACGACATCTGACACTGCCACGGTACACGAAACACTGTTGTGGTATCATGCACAAAGGGTAAAGTCACCCGCGATTGCATCATGACGATTAGTGCTTGGAAATGGAAGGTGTAAAAGGTGCGAATGTACTAAAGGGACACCATGCCGTTCAGTTGGTACATATTTGGGAGACATATTGGATGATTTTGGTGATTTTTCGTGCATCGTAAGCACGATATACCGGACAGTTCTACTATCTACACTACTACTGTACTGCGATACCGTGCACTGAAGGTAAACTCGGTATATTGAGGGTAGGAGGCGTACGAGATGGTCGTGTAACGATCTGGGAAATCGTGTAGACAAGAGGGACATTTCTCCCGGGTGGACATTTCATACGGACCTCGAATACTAATGCTGTCCCCAATATTTCGCTGTATTATTTGTACATCTCTTCTTCTCTATTCTAAGATGTGTCTTTTATTTACCCCGTCCGCCCTGCCACCATGAAAGCCCACCCGTGAACCCATCCCGGCCCAGCCTATCACACCCGGGCGTGTATTCGACAAGCTCACCCGTGATCGCATCGTGGTGAGAACTGTTCGAAGATGGGAGGCATAAAAGGTGTGCAGGTAGAGAGAGGCCACCATGCCGTTCAGCAAATCGTTCGCCGCCAGTAGACCCACTCCTGCAGTCACCAGCACAATATTGCGTAGCAAGGTGTAAGGCGGCGTGTGTCAAGTTAACAACCGTGTGACGCAATTCGACTCAAACCATCTGCTGCCTGTACGAACGCGTTGCGTGGTAAGGTGGTGCGTGTTCAAGACGCAATAAAAACAGATGTTGTTCTGGATCAAAATGAAAAGTGCTCCCCGATGAACCATTCCATGGCCTAGGTATAGATAGGGCCTATCCCAAAATGACGCGAAACAAAGTATGACACTCCGACAATTTTGGGTTAAGGAGCCCCGTCGTTCATAAAAGACGTTTCTGCCAAAAATCTGCCATCATAACTTTCTCCTAGCATGCTGCTCTGGTCTTACCGGCTCGAAGGGAGAAGAATAAGCAGCACCTAAGCGAGAACAAGCCCCGCCAAGCGTCGATCCACCGATGTGTGTTGCATGAACGTTTGTTTCAGATTGAGGGCACAGGCGTTGCACGAAAAGTTCGTTGTTAGCTTACACCTTACACTGCACCGTCCTCAATATAACGCTTTTGTACAAAATGTTGTTGAACAGGAGTATACACTATTGATAGCCCACGGACAATGAGTAGATGGGTTACAGATTGTACAGAGCAGGGCACTTAACAGGAAAAACAAATGCTGGCCCATCAGGCTGGGTAGCTTAACTGGAAGAGGGTGTATTCTACACTAAACTACAGTACAGAACACCTATAACGGGGGGCCATATCATAGTAAACAGGACTAAATATTGTTAGTAAATATATGGAAATGTACAGGTTTTCCTGTCTACCGTAGGTCCTGTTTACTATGGTCCCCCGTAATAGTAAGAAATAGTACAGGACACCTATTGATTGTAGTAAACAGGTTAAGAAACGCAGGCTGAGATTTACAGGAAAGTAAGAAACTCGGGAGTATTTAGGCTGAAATTAGTGTAGAAGACCCGTTTCTCCCAAGTAAGAAACTTAGCCCGGGTCAGTATCTCTGTTTCTTATTAGGTGTCCTGTCTATACTATACTGTAGCTCCCGAATTATTGTTTTCCTGCAAGTCTTTGCCTGGCTTTGTTATTGCCTCATTTCTTGTCAGGTATCCTGTACTATCTGCATGATTATGACGTGTTTGTACAAACTGGTGTCTAACAGGAGCACACTACTGTAGCTCGCCGACAGGACGAGTTGGGGTATTGTATTCCGTATTAGCCTACAGTAGTGCGCGCAAGCTCGGTGTATGGTATATACATTAAATGTGTATGTCGAAGCTGTTGTGCAGCCTGTGGGGAGCGCGTGACATTTGCCTTGTTGTTTCCCCCGAGAAACGCACAGAGTTTGGTATTTGGCAAGCAACTGCTGCTACGAAGTCGGACAAAGGTCTATTTACCCACATCGATGACGTGGGGATCGAGCTTTGATGCGGCTGGAGATTTCAGAGTATATTGTAAAGAGGATGTACTGAGAGGGAGGGAGCAAGAGGACAATAAGGGAGTACTACAGTACTATTTAGTAGACAAAGCTTTACAGTGGGAAGTAGACGTGGAAGGGAGTTAGACTTACGCAATAATAGGTTTGATTCTGCGGCCGTGGTTTTCTTCTTTCGGAAATGTTATGAGGGTGAGCAACGTTGAAGCTCACGCTATTGAACAGCATGTCGGATGGCAGGCGTAATCATAATCTTACTGCGGTGTGTAAGAATCTTGCTGAAATGTGTGCGCACAACACGTACTAAGGACACAACAGGGTGTTTGCGGGATAACACTTGTGGTAGGGTGGGGATACATAGCACTGAACCCGACGAACGTCACAGAGTCATCCTACGGTAGGGGTGCAGCAACCATTGTTGTTTCTGAGCTCCTGACATGAGGAGCTCAATATCTCACCCGAAACATGACTTCAAACATTTTTGTTCGCGTAATCCGATCAACATTTCTATCCGCTAGTACTAAAACAAATGCACTCGTCAAATGATCATACCAACCGGTAGTTCCTCACTTCAGGAGCTCAACCGGCCAGGAACGTTTGACCCCAAAAAGTGCACCTCCTACCCTGGGATGACTCTCATCTCTTATAGCAACCCTATTCCAAATTGTGTCGGTGCCTTGAACAGTGCCAGTATGTTGGGCTGGCAGTGCCAGTATGTTGGGCTGGCACATACCGGCACTACCGGAAGCCTGCCGCCGTAAAGTAGGTACATAGAAATTACAACTCACGAATCAACAGGCCCCCGACAGCACGAAGCACAACAACGATAATTGTCAACTAAAACAACCCTTGCTAAGATCGGGGTACGGTAATAATAGGGGTACAGTACGTAAGTCTTGGCTAAAAACATGATCTGAACGACGGGTCATCTCACGGTAGGGGTTGCATCTTTTTAGCCAAACGGTTCTGAACGGTTGAGCTTGTCAAGCGAGGAACTACCGGTTGGTATATATGGCAATTTGACGAGCACTTTTGTTTTAGGACTATCAATAGCGTATAGAAATGCTGGGCGGCTTGCGCGAACGAACGTCTTCGAAGTCGTGTTTCGGGTGAGATATTTTTCTCCTGATGTTCGGAGCTCAGAAACCTTGGCCGCACCCCTACCGTGGGGTAACTCTGACGGGGACCTCTATCCCGAAGTTGTCGCAATGCCATCCTTGTTTTGCAATGCGTTGGTTTTCGTACAATACAGTGAGTAGCATGCGTGTTACCCTGCGTTCTACGACAGATGTGAAGCACTTTTTGCCTAAAATATTTCTGAACGACATGACGGGGCTCCTTAACCCGAAATCGTCGGAATGTCATTCTTGTTTCAGCAAAATGATTGGTTTTGTATTGCCTGCAGGACACTCACGGGTTACTTCATCGGATTGCACTTTTTACAGTCTGCAAAACAACTGTTTTGTTCGGGTAGGGTGTTTAGAGCTCCTCAAGTGAGGTGAGAGGAGCTCCAGAAATAAAAGGGTGTTGTAACACCTCTACTACCGTAGTAGTATGAGTCCACTGGCGCGCGCCATTAACGTGGCCCCCTACCGTACGATGCAGCCTGAGGCAACCTAGTCCACTCACGAATCAACAGGTCTATCCAGCCCCCACCACGTCTTCTTTCTCGCGCCACCGCCGCCGCCGCCGCTGAAACGGCCGCCCGTCGCCACCGTCACCACCGTTGTCGACGGCTGTTCACGGATCACACCGCCACCGCCACCGCCGCCGCCACCGCCGCCGCCACCGCCGCCGCCACCAGCCATAGCACGTTTCGTGTAGGTCTTCATCCCGAATCAGGAGTGGGTGGGGTTGCCACCAATTTAGGCTCTACCCTCCTGAAGCGAATATGAGCTGTATCCCAAGCAGATAAAAGCTCCACCCGTTCGTAGCACGTACCTGGTATCAGCTTTACCCCAAGTAAGTGTAGGCTCTATCCGAAGTAAGATAGAGGTATAAGCTCTACCCCGAAGCAATGGGCCCGACGACAGAACCGAGCCTTCGCCCCCAGAGATAGCGTTGACAAAGGAGACCAAGACGAAGCCGCACAGCCCCTAGTGTCGTAGCTGCTGTGTGCCCCGCAGAAACGAACGTTCGCCTGTATAAGTCGGGGCCGACGAAGAGGATCAGGACGAAGCAGGGCGGAGCAGCACGACCCTGGCTATCTCGTAGCTGTGCACCTAGGAGACCACCACTGTACTGCGTCCAGCAGTATGTATCCCGCGATGATGGTATACCTTGAAACCGCCGCTTGAATCAACGATTATTATTATGGGTCACTTGTTTTGAGGAGAAGAGGGTGAGGATGGCAGGGAAAGGGGAGGAACACGACAAGCACGTTGAGACGGAAGACGTGTGGACACGATCAGAAAAATAGGGTGTAGTCAAACGCGGGGTGGGGGGAGAAGAAACATGAGAAGCAAGGGGAAACCGGAGGGGCGAGCGGGACAAACCGCGGGAGTCGTCCCACGGTAGGGGTTGCACTTTCGGGCCTAAAGTTTCTGCCCGGTTGAGCTCATCAAGTGACGGACTACCGGTTGGTAGGATAACTTTACGAGCATATTTATGTTAGCACTGGCAACAGCGCCTAAAAACGTTGATTGGGTAGAGCGAACTAGTCTCTTCGAAGTCATGTTTCTGGTGAAATATTAAGCTCCTCATGTTAGGAGCTTTGCACAAACGTCTGCCACACCCCTGCAGTGGGATGGCTCGCGGTACTTAACCAAGGTGATCTGCAATCGGCAGTCAATGTTGTAATACACACACGCGCACACAGTAGTGGTCGTTTTCTTGCAGGCGGTGGAGATTTGCGCCCCATATCTCCATTACTTTTCGCCATGGGGTCGGGGAGTAGAGATCACACAAAATGGGGAGGGGGTCATAATACGCACGATGAGACGGACTGGATGAAAACGCGTTCTACGATAGAGGTAGCACTTTTCGGCGTTTTTTCTTTCTGAATGACGGTGCTCCTTAACCCAAAGTCGTCGGAGTATCATTCTGTTTTGTGCCCAATGTTGTTTTTGTATATATTGGTGGACCACGGGTTTGTCCATCAGATTGCACTTTCAGTTTGCTCAAAATCAGTTTTTCGGTGAGGCATAGAGCTCCTCAAGCGAGGAGCTTCAGAAAAACAATGGTGCACCTATATCATCGTAGAATGCGCCTGAGCGGGACACACCGCAGATGTCAATCTATGTCCGTATATTTGTATACAAGCGCATACAGCAGTGCGCGATTTCTTGCATACGATAGGTGTTTCGGGCCTCAATTTCGCCAATGTTCCTGGGGATGGGGTGTACGCCAGGGGGGGGGGTGGGGTGTACTCATTTCATGCATAGCCGTAGTCATAAGATCATAGACCCTAGCATCCCTACAACGCCGGGACGGAGCACGTCGAGTTTTCACCGACCAGGCAGGATATCATTCCCCTTGGGCTAAATAAAGTTTCTCCACTTTGCACATTGTGATCTGACTTGGCGACCGTCTCGGTTACCACTCCAAAACATAAAAACGAGAAGTACCAAACGGCGCCCTGGCGGTCTAACTCACGTAGTGAGGGGAAGGCATGTTTTGCAGAGCCGTTGCTAATCGATGCCAACCCCACAACAGGGGAAAGGGCGGGGGGGGGGGGGTGTACTTATTTCTTGCATAGCCGTAGTCATAAGACCATAGACCCTCGCATCCCTATAATGCCGGGACGGAGCATGTCGGGTTTTTACCGACCAGGCAAACATTGCGTGCACCAAGCGTGAAACGCCGTGAGCTGTGAGAGGGGGGGAGAAGAAACGCGAAGCTCCTAGTACGTGGGTTGAGACGAGAGGAGTGACTAGGATGACCCGTAGAGCTCAACCCAGGTGCTATTCGTATATATTGTTGGTGTACACGTGAACGTGCAAACGACAGAGGGGGTGGTTTCTGGCCGGCGGTGAATGTTTCGCTCTCTACCTTGGCGCGGGTTGAAGGGGCTGAGCGTACTCGAGGGTGAGAAACAGAACACACCTGAGAGCCATCTCACGGTAGGGGTGCAGCAATAAGTTCCTGAGCTCCTGAATTGAGGAGCTCAATATCCCGCCGGAAACATAACGTCCAACATTTTCGTTCGCGCAGCCCGATCAACATTTTTGTTCGCTAAGTCCAAAGCAAAAACACTCGTAAAATGATAATAGCAACCGGTAGTTCCTCACTTCAGGGGCTCAACCGGTCAGGAATAACCTTTCACCCCAAACAGTGTAACCCCTATCGTGGGACGACTCCTGAATCGCACGTTGAGACGGGCGGGGCTAGCAGGATCAACCGCCTAATCCAACTACAACCGTCGTGAGAAAAACCTATTGTTTATATTTGTTTACACGTTCATATTATGCAACGATGTGCGTTTTCTTGCAGGCATCAGGTGGAGGACGGTTAGCTGCAAGCTGAAAACCAAAGCATTATTCGACATGCGGTATTCCCTCTCAAAGGGACCCAACCGTTTCAAGGAATCAAAAGCGCCAGTATAACGAGATGAACGCGGGACGAATACCCAGACGGTTCATACAAGGGAAGATACCTCGGCCGGAAGTGATCCCGAGACCGAGCGGAAGGCCATCTAACTGGCACCAATGCCTGTAGCAGATATCGATGTTATCCTTTTTTCACGGCTGTTGTGGTAGGGGGGTGGAGGGTTCAGCTCAGTATTATAATATAGGATATCCATCACCTCTGAAGTGGGCGCGGGTGGGGGTAGGGAACCCGCGGTAGAAGGCAGAAGAAAGGAGGCGACGAACAGGGTAGCAACGCACTTGACGAAAACACCACCTGGTATATATTGAACCGCAAACTGATGCCGCTAGTTCCAAATCGATGGTGGGGGATTGTCCCGATGGTTATCCTTGCGGTGTTGTTATAAGGCTTAGTTCGGGTAAGCAATTGATTAACCTTTTGCAAGTGGTCCAACGGACTAATACCCCACTAATACCTTGACAAATGGCGTCGACGGCAGAATCATGGGTTTTTGGACGTGAGTTCGAATCTCACCTTCCACCAGTAATAAAATTTTACGACTTTCCCCATGTCGAACTTGAAAAATACTCTTCCCGGTATTCCCAGGAAATGGAACCGCTT
>JBBMKB010063113.1:4655-15582 GCA_037833945.1 Alaria marginata
TTACTTGTTGAGTTACTTGTTGAGTTACTTGTTGAGTTACTTGTTGAGTTACTTGTTGAGTTACTTGTTGAGTTACTTGTTGAGTTACTCGCGCGGTGACTATCAACAATTTTTTTTCGTGGGTTTTCAAGCGTTTTTGCCCTCTTTTCAACTTGCGAAACCCCCGGCATTTCAAGCCAACCACATCCCGAAGGGCAAGCTTGTAAAGTATATAATGATAATGTATACTGGTATATTGTACGGCACGCGAGTAGCATGACGCTAATCGTGAAACGCTGCTGCGCGCTCACACACTTGATAGACGGTTGTAAGCGTGTTCATCTGTTCATTAAAACTGTCGAAAAAAAGTGATGGTTACAGAATGCCTGGTATAAGGCCAAACGAAGAAGCAACGCGGCTTGTTAGGTTCTTGACTTGAGACGGCCGTAATGTGTTCATCTGTTCATTAAAACTGTCGAAAAAAAGTGATGGTTACAGAATGCCTGGTATAGGCCAAACCAAGAAGCAACGTGGCTTGATAGGTTAGGTTAGGTTAGGTCAACGCGGCTTGTAAGGTTAGGTTAGGTTAGGTTAGGGCATGGTACTTTTCATGTCGGGCTCCAATGCAAGGTGAACGACACGAGCGTAGCGTCAACTACCGAATGCTGCACGCTCACCACGCTATGATCAGACCGCACCTCATGCTTAATATTTCACTCATACAGTGGGTACCCACCCTCGCGCTATTATGATCAGACCGCACCTCTTGCTGATCGTTTTTACTTATACAGCGGGTACCCGGTTTAAGAGCACCCTGTGACAAGCCGAAACAGGCGCTCTTAACTGCACATTGCTCTCACCTGTAGTGGGTAAATGTATGGCTTTTAGTGTGGCGGGGCATGCCGATTTGACCGCTCTTAAGTCCCGAATGCTCTTATCTCGGGTGCTTTTAAATAGGTACCCACTGCTGTATCGATAGGTCCCAAAAGGGTTCATAACTGGCTGCATCATGCACTGTATTACATGTAGAGTGCAGACTATTTGACGGGGAAACACAGCAGTACTCACGACCAAATACGTTCAGCAACAACAGGAGAATACGGTACAGAAACACGAGGCAAGGTGAGAGGCGTAGGACCACAAAATAGACCACACACTCGGTGTTAGATACTTGTGGGGTATGATACAGCAGTGTACACATATATTTTCGTGTACCACTTTTGGTTTGTTTTACTTTTTCCCCTGGGAGGGGTATTCTTCCACTCCGGAGTGACTGGAGCCTGTCCTGTGACGGCGGACTTTGTGATTTATGCGAGTTAATGTGAGAACAACAACAACAACTTCCAACTTCCAACTGCTGTCTGGTGCCATCTTTATCTACTGCAGTACCTGGTGTAGAATCGGCACTGCAATCAGTGTTTGCTACTCACAGGCGACAAACACGTGACCCTGACGGCGGCGAGCGAGGGCTAAACGCTCCGAGTCAGGGAGGTGACAGTAGCACTGCTGCTGCTGCTGCTGCTGCTGCACCATCACCACCTGCATATGATGTCATACTATTAATAGTACGATACCGGTGTGTGTGTGTTCTTCACATTAAACTGGCATTTCCACCCATCTACATCCAGCACAGCCAGTGTCCGAGCCGATGCCTCCTATCATAGGGAGACGAGCTCTGAGGTCACAAACTACAATCATAGACAGAGATAGACATGGTAACTACCAGAAAAACAGCAGACAGCAGGGTGATTTCGCCATGCAATACTTCGTAGTATGGCAGGTAACTGGCACGGACTGCCTACGTACAAACTCGTAGTTGCCGAATAGCGCAGCGACTTTATCAACCATCTGTTCGCCTTTCGCCGAGCGAGAGGCGAGAGCGAGAGACAGGCACTGCCCGCAAAAAAGTTCGTTGGGGGGGGAAAGGAAGGAGCGCCGAGGGCCTCATTGCCAGAGGAGCACAGGCGACAAGCTCGCCTCTGCGACGCTCACTCACGGCTCACGGCCCATTAACGCCTTCGCTGCTCAGAAGAGATGCTGTTGTGTGAGAGGCGGTGAGTTGGAGACGCCAGAACCAACTGTCAAAAAAGGACAGAAAAACTATTTGATTTTATAACGACTAGGCTTCGTGCTCAACAATGGGCAGAACCTGCATGGCCAGTGTCCCCACCACCGAACGCAGGCGGGATCCACACAGGACCGAATGCCCGATCGTCCCTCTCTGGTCTCCTCCCAAGAAACACACCGGGGTGTGCCATTGTTGGCGAGGGAACTTGTGAGGGTTGATGAGAGTTCATCAGCAACTCGACAAATCTCGCCAACCATCCAGCAATACAGCAGTGCGGGGATCTCCATAGTGCCAACTTAATAGTGCCACTTCTATCTATAATGCCGACTAAATCGCTTGGCATAACTCTAAAGATGAGTTTATAAAACATATACCAAGCACCAAGTGTAAAGTACCTATTTTCAATAGTGCTGTTTCCCTGAATAATGCCGGTATATTGACCAGCACTATTGGGAAGCCCCCACTGAAATACAAAAAGCAAGCCATCCACTCTGTCCATCCCCCTGTGTGTGCCTACCTGACAGTCGAAGTCGAGGAGCGGCTCTGTGCGTTCGAAGCTGGCTACCTCCTCGTACTCATCTGTTGAGTTACAGCAGCCCATGGAGGTTGTAACATCAAAGCTGGTAGTCGGCGAGGAGAGACAAGAAGAAGAAGCTATGCTCGCACCACATGTATTATCTTTTCGTCAACATTTTTGGGAGCTTGGAGTTATACTTTTTCTGGTGGCGTTTGTCACCAAAAAAACTGATCCCCTCTATGGGCTATGCCGGTTGAAAGAGCCCATAGGGTCCCCTCGTCGATCGCGATCGATCAAACCACCTAATTTTGCGTGGGCAGGAACGTAGCCGAACCCTCTCCCCGTTCGTTTTGTTACATACGTGTGACAAACCTCTCCCGTTTCCTTTTTACTCCGTGTGGCCTGACATACCACTTTGAACAGAAATATAGGGATCGTTTTGATCTTATTAATAGTAAACATCACAAACTGTTCCTTACATTTATGTCCACAGGCAGAGGTAAACTAAAGGTAGGTTTTTTGGATATGATTTCTCAGGTCGCGAGGCACACCAGCAACAGCGCAGTATTCCGGATATTGCTGCAACATCACCGTCTGATGACGATAAGACGGTACACCCACCACCAGCTGCCCACCACTATGCATACGTGACAGAAGCTCACCACACGAAAATTCTGTGCGGAGCAACCCGCGTTCCAGCTGCTGTTGTTGTATGAGCGTAAAATGAGCATCATATTTTTGCATCGATTGTGTTGCACTATTTACTACACGTAGACCTGTTGGTGAATCGGTGGATCATTATGAAACATGTATAAACGACAGCTGTCCACGTAGTAGTCAACTGACTGGAGGTTTTTATCACGATCGCCCGCAACAAAAACACCACCACCAGCTCTCCGGTGGGATACAAAACCAGTCTAAAAATCAATGCAAAACTTGGATATACGAGTACGATACAGATAGATCGGCAATTTTCTAAATACACTGCTACAGTACTGCTGAACATTCATCTGTCCTCTGCATTTCAACAGGGGAAAAAATGGTCGCGAACGCCCCGCCCCTTTCGATAGCAAGGAATTAGGCACTCACCGCTCGAATTGATTGCGTTCAATCAGGCTCTGCGTAACGCGCCAGGTATACGTGGTAGAAGAATACTGTCTTGAGTTTTGGAGTCTCTTGCAAGCATGAGTTTTGAGTCTCTTGCAAGCAGATCAGCCGCCCGCAACGCGCTTACCAGGTAGTACACGAAAAGGCAAATAAGTCGTTTACAGCAGGAAGAGTGATAACGCCTGATGGTTTAAATCAATCAATACCAGGTACACACACACAGCAGTAAAAGAGTCTATGAACGTAACGACGCGCACGAAGAAGGTCCCACTCTGTAAACGACAAATATCCAAGTAAGCGTATTAATACGAAGAGTCATTTTTTTTTTAACGTTTTGACGACAAGCTTGGACGTAGTGCTATATTAATAGGAAATTTAATGGAAACATTCCACCCCGTGGGGCCACCAACAAACACAGCAAAGCATTCCCCCTCGCCATTAAACGAAGTCGAAGCACCAAGAAACAAAGGAATGTGTGAACCCCATCACAAACATTCCTTCCATTCGCATGCACCGGAACACCCACCAATATACCTCTATCCTGCTGTAACTCACTCGTAATTCTATCCGAGCCCCAGCCGAACGGCTAGACTATTACTATATTAATAGAGCTATAGCCCATCAAGTCCCCCCCCCCCGGCGAAAACCCGACGTGCTCCGTCCCGACATTGTAGGGATGCGAGGGTTTATGGTCATACGACTACGGCTATGCACGAAATGAGTACATCTCGCCCCAGCCCCCCCCGGGGCGCCAAGGGGAAACGAGTTTTATACGAGAGTACTAGCTCATCAAGGTCCCACCCCAACCCCGGGCGCAAAAAAAAAACAGATTTATTTCGCCGAGAGAGCGCGCGCTCGATGTTGAATGTTGGTTGACGCACTACAAGAAGAAAATGCCCCGCGGCGACATCGGGCTTCCACCCGCATTTCAACAGTGAGATTTTTCGGGGACGTTTTCCGTCGGCCCCCCCCTTAGGCGCAAGACGAGGTGCAACGTGTTTCCCTCTTCCAGCTCAAAATCGCTGAGCTGCTTGTCCGCCCCGCTGAGCTGCTTCCCGCCGAAGATTATGCGCTGCTGCTCCGCGGGAATTCCCTGTTATCGTTGGGGTTTGGTGTGTGTGGCGGGCGACGCTGGGGGGGGTCAGTCGGGACACACTCCTCATCGCGATCCGGGGGAAAGGTTGTGGTATATCGTGCAAAAGGGCGGAGGGGGAAGCAAACGCATGCTCCCGCTACGAAGCATTCACTTAATTTAATCACCTCCAGCGAGACAGATTCTGGCGAAAGGAACGAACAGGTTTGCAAAATAATACCTGGTATGTATGTACTGAACGTGATAAATTACCCCGGCCTTCATTCCTTCATTTCATTCAGCAAAACGATTCGGCGAGGGTGGCGGGGCAAAACACTCAAGAAACGAAAACGAGTAACAAGAAAAACGTACGGATACAGGAGATGGATCATATCCTATAATACGTATTATTACGTATCCTGACATGTTGACGTTCAACCTCGATGAACCGAGTGCAAAACGTTGCAGTTCGCGTTCGAAAATACGAGAAAGTTTAGCTGTGGTATAATATTACATCACAGAGCCTACCGTATACCAGGTATCAGGTAGGACGCAAGATAACACACCCCCTGGGACGAGTTTGAGAGCCGATTTGACCCATAACCAGGGTGGCACACACAACGAAAATGGTGGCCTTGGGAACAACACGTCGAGATCTTCCCATAGACACGTCGCTCGGCGATCACACTCTCCCCGTTGTCGAGAAAATCACCTTGGAAATTCATCCGAGGCGGCGTGTTATCTTGCTAATAGTGTTGTACGGTATATACACATGTACCAGCAAAAAACGGAGTATCAGGGCATACCATAAAACTGATATAACTGAAAGGCATGATGAACCTGCCGGTGTCTAAAAGAAGAGTGGACCAGCCTGAAAAGACGACACAAAACGGGTAAACACATCAACACAGCCGTCACGCATCCACCGCCGTCGAAGCCTGCCCGCGACTTGAAGAAAGATATTTAGATTCAGCAAGCATCTACCCGAAACGTACTGCACTCTGTCCGTACAACCAAATACGGCGGTTTTAGACGGTACGCCCAAAAGGCACCAGCAGAAACCACGACACATGATACATGATACCTGGTCCTACTACTGCTGTGACCTGGTACCCGGTATATTGGTCCAAGATTTTCCAGTTCCGTGGTATGAAGATATCACGGAAGATTCCGTTGCATAGTATAATATATATCAGGCAGTGGTCTGATATTTATGATATAAGGTATCACATGTAGTATTACCTGTTCAGCGGCATGGTTCAGCGCGGCTGGGGCGGTCGCTGCTTTGTTTGTCGTTTGTTCTGCGATGCTTGTTCCTTCGCGTTAAAGTTCCCAAACGCACGACCAATTCCATTTCCGATTCGTACAAGAACAGTTGACCCTTTCACGACTGCAAAAAATATTCAAAGCTGGTTTCAAGTAGCCTCTCCCCGAAACACACCATCAACTATCGAAACACACTATTACGGGGGACCATAATATAGTAAACAGGACCTGCGGTAAACACAAAAACCTGCCAGGTATACATTTAACTATTTTTAGTGACAACATTTGGTCCTATTTACTATGTTCCCCCGTAATATCAACTATCAACCCCGTCGGGGCTTGAGAGGGGGATATTGACGAACATTGATGCTTACAGCACCGGGCGCTGACGATTAGGGGATGATGAAATTGGTGTCCGAAGTACAACAGTACAAGGAGCCGTACAGGACTGGTGCGGCATAATCCTACTCGTACGTACCTGGTAGCGCTCGCTCACTCTACGTAGACGCTTGAACATGTCGCCATCGTCGCTTTTTCGTCGCTATACTATAAGCAAGACATAATCAACCCCCAAAAGGGTTAAGACATAATCAACCCCCAAAAGGATTAAGACATAATCAACCCCCAAAAGGGTTAATCAACCCCCAAATCAACCCCCAAAAGGGTTATCAACCCCCAACCAAGAGGGTTTTACTACCAGTTCCTTCAGGAGAAAAGTGTGTGCCACGCAAACAAACAACGGATAAATCTAGTACCCTACTGGTATACCTGGTATGCGATACTAGTACGCTATACCAAATAGTGTGGAACCGCCCCCGCCCCCTCTTGTGGGTTGCGGACGAAATCGGGCAAAACCGGGAGCACTGCCGGGCCACCCCAAAGCTCCAAAGGGTGCCCGGGGTAGAGAGGGACATGCATACATGGGCGCTCGCGCTAACTATCGGGAAAGTTAAGTCAAGTCCCGTTCAACCGGGGTTTTATAGCTTTTAGCGCCCTAGATCTTTATACGACGAAGAGTGATGTACACCAGGTTGTTGTTGTTGTTACACCAGGTTGTTGTTGTTGTTCTCACATTGACTCGCATAATCAAGTCCGTGGTCACAGGTACCTGGTTCTAAGCACCGCGACACCTAATAGCAAGATAACCCACCCCCTCGGACGAGTTCCCGAGCTGATTTTCTCGGCAACGGGGAGAGCGGCACAAACGCCGACCGACACGTCTATGGAAGGATCCCGGCTACATATTTACAAAGCCACCATTTTCGGCGCGTGTCCTCCCCCCCCAATAGCCTGGAGAAAACTGCCTCTGAAATTAATCTCAAGCAAAGATGTCAGGAGACATGTCAAGCAAACAAAAACGCGCGCTGTCAAGGGTGCAGGGCCGAGTGTTCCACACTAAAACCTAGGAGTGTGGAGTCAGTCAAGGTAAATTTGCTGTCTGTCAAGGGTGCAGGGCCGAGTGTACCACATTAAAACCTAGTAGTGTGGAGTCAGTCAAGGTAAATCTGCTGTCTGTCAAGGGTGCAGGGCCGAGTGTACCACACTAAAACCTAGTAGTATGGAGTCAGTCAAGGTAGATTTGCTGTCCGTCAAGGGTTGAAAGCGCTGTCTCCTATTAATAACAGCTTTGATCTCAAGGGGTGTGCTATCTTGCGCGTTTAGTACGCCATGTATCACTCTGTGGCCTATCTAAACCTAAACCGGCTGCTCCAAACCGGGAGCAACAAAAAGACACCAAGGCGCCCAACGCCGTCCAAGAGACCGACCAAGAGCACCCAGCGCACTGACCGGCAGACAGATAGATGGCGAATATTCTAGCAGATAAAAACAAACAGAACAACATTTGCTTAGCGATGCCACGCTGGGCCGTGCCGTCGACCACTTTTAAGTTTCAGCTTCCGATTGGGCGTCAGATCGATCGACTCTGGGCGGTATCGGTAGTGACAGCTCAAACAACACAACCCCAAAGCGTTCCCAAAGCGTTCGAGGGGTCCATCCAACACCAGCAGCGCTGTTTCCATACTATAATATTTTGCATTACTTCTTTCCTGAGGTATTCTTCTGCTCCAGAGTAATTGAAGCCTATCCTGTGACCGCGGGCTAGACTAGGGCGATGAGTTAACGTGAGAACAACACCAACAAGCTGATAGCAATAATAGCAAACGCTTTTGATAGATTTTAGCGATGAGTGAATGTGATAACAGCACTTACAACCTGGTACCAACAAGCGCAAAAGCTAGAGTATAGCGATGAGTTAATGAGCTAACAACACCTGCAACCTGGTACCAATATAGCAAAAGCCAACCTCAACTGTCCAGAGACCCTCGACTCTGCACGACCCCAGGATACATCAGCCGCCACTCTTCCACTGCCCGCAAAGGGCAATAAGCTGCAACGAAGCTCAACGCACTTCTAGACAGCCCCAAGCCCACGCACCCTCCATTGCCCGCAGCAGCAAACAAACGAGCCTACCAGGCAGGCTTGAGCTTGTCTCACTCCACGCGCGTGCTCGTACGGTAAAAGTGCTCTACCGCCGTATATAGCAAATCTTCCCCTACTGTGTAGGGTACTGTTTCACGAAAAAAGGCAAAGTGAACATACTGTTGCAGATACATCTCTTATACTGGTATCTCTTATACTGGTAGCAAATAGTTCACCTCCTTATCTTGTGCTTTTATAGGGTTTCGGTCGAGTTTGTAACAAAAAACCGCTGTATATCTGTATCTCGTCGCAGCGTACGGGCAAGTGTTTTGTTCCGTGGTGGAGCAACTCTCCCGCCACCGCTGTTACACGAAAGAAAGCGCAGTATGATAAGCAGATGTGCCAGGTAAGCAACTACGTAGTTAATCTTCTCCCGGATCTTGTGCTTGAGGGTTTCGATAGAGGCTGCAACAAAAGCTGCTGTACATATACACATGTGAAGTACCAGGTATGCCATTATATAGTGTACGAGGACGCGAAATTCCGTAGAAAATCTGGCGCTGCGATACTGCTGTTGACCGAAAAAAAGAGCTGTATGGAATAGATTTACCAGGTACAACGGTACCTGGTATTATATGTCTTTTAGCAACCAGTACACCTCCTTCTCCCGGACCTTCCTTGTGCTTGAGTAGAGGGTTTTGATCGAGCCTGCAGCAAAAGGTGCTGTGCAGATGTGGAGTACCAGGTGCCAGGTATGCCATTATACGGGAATGTGCTATATCGTAGCATATCTTCCGTTACTGCTGTTACACGAACGAAGGCGCAAGATGTAAGTATAGTATATCTGGGCAGGTACCTGGTATACTGTACTACTCTCTGGACATAAACCTCATTTTATAACATTATTTCAAACACGTCAGCTGTGAGATCGATCAAATTAATGGTCGATACTCTTCTTTGCAAGCTGCGTCAGGACCATTTGTTTATTCGTCCTTACAATTACATCCAGAGTAGTATCTCTCACACTGGTACATAGCAAATAATTCATCTCCTTCTCCTGGATCTTGCACTTGAGGGTTTCGATCGAGTGTGCAACAAAAGCCGCTGCGTAGATGTGGCCTGTGCAATCATAGCGTACTGGCAAGCGTCACACAGTAGGGGTCCCTCTATAGTGCCGGTTGCCTGCTACAGTGCCCGTGAGGTCGCCCGGCACAGACGGGAACAACAAGGAGTGGCAGTGTGCGGAGTAGTACCGGTTGCCGCTATAGTGCCGGTATTTCCGGCTGGCACACACCGGCGATACAGAGGGACTACTGCTTTAACTTAATCTCCCGCTACTGCTGTTACACGAAACATGGCGTTGTATGATACAGCTATACCAGGCATGTTTGTGTAGCGTAGCAAACATTAACGTTTCGCCTCGTTCTCCCGGACCTTGTGCTTGAGTGGAGGGTTCGATCGAGTCTTCAACAAAAGGAGTTATGTCTAGATGTATCTTTAACATGGTAACAAATAGTTCACCACTTCCTCCTATTAATAGATTTGGTGCTGAAGGGTTTCGACCGAGTCTGCAACAAAAGGCCTTGTGTGTATAACTCTAACCTGGTAGCAAAGAGTTAGGGTTTCGATCGAGTCCGCAACAAAAGGCGTTGCATAGATATCTCATTTATCGTAGTAGCAAATAATTGCTCTCATTCTCCCATATCTCTACTATAGGGCTTGTGAAGGCTCTATAATAGGGTGATTCGGCAGGCTTGGATGCTGTGCTTGGAGAGATTCTAGGTTGATTCGGTGGGATCGGGATGTTGTGGCTTGGAAAGACCTTAGGTTGGTTAAGCCGCTTTTAAGATAACCCTTGACCAACCAGAGTGCGTGAATAGCTACCTTGGGAAGATTCACAATCAATATATCTCTAGACTACTGTTGTGCATCAAGCTTTCGATAGATGTATCTCTAACAGGGTAGCAAATAGTTAGGGCTTCGATCGAGTCTGCAACAAAATGCCTTGCATAGATATCTCTTTTATCGTGGTAGAAAAATATTCCATCTCATTCTCCCAGATCTTTGTGCTTTGGGGATTTCGGTCGAGTGTACAACAAAAGGTGTACCTGGTATGATACAGACAAACATCACCATAAATTACTTCGTGCCAGGTAAGTCTCATACCAAATAGTATATAGCTGTACGTGTTACAGCAAACAGTAGCTGTACGTCTTACAGCAAACAGTAGCTGTACGTCTTATAGCAAACAGTAGATGTACGTCTTACAGTAAACCGTAGCTGTACGTCATATAGCAAACAGTAGAGTAGATGTGCGTCTTCCGGCATATAGTTCACCTCCTTCTCCTGGATCTTGTGCTTGAGGGTTTCGATCGAGTCTCCCGGCTCCACGTCCACCGTAACGGTTTTTCCTGTCAACGTCTTCACGAACAGCTGCATGCCCCCTCGCAGCCGCACCACCTGTGTAAAAATAAAAATCACAAACAAAAAAAAAAAA
>JBBMKB010063224.1:0-15573 GCA_037833945.1 Alaria marginata
CTCGAAGAGAGCGCTCGAAGAAATGAAAAAACCCTCGAGAAGTTCGAGTGTCGAGAATCGGATACTGAGGCCGACACAATCAAAGATTTTCTTGCCGCTCCAAGGTTTTCCCGAGTTCATACATTATTGTATACCAGGGTATATATCTATGTGTTTTAAGGCTGTACCAGGTATTCACATCAGATCGAACATTTGCGAGTGGAAGACCTCGCAATCGCACAAATACAGCAGCAGTACTGCCGTATGTTGCTTTTTTGCTTTGAACACTGCAGAAACTTCTCCAACTCTAAATTCCAAGTAGTTTCTACCCGAAACCCGGGCGCAGCAGGCTCTCATGCACACACAGGGGTGAGGGGCGAGGGACCTCCGAGGTCGTGGTACTCTGCACTTGACATACGCATATTTTCGCCGCCCGCTCGTTAAGCTATATTAGAAAAAAATATGATGACACTTCAGCTGTGAGATCGAGAATTGCGTCGAACCTCAACTTTGCAACCTGCGTGCAACACTTCGATCGCGCGTTCTTACGGGGGGGTGTTTGTCCTCGTGAAGGATATAGGCCGGTTACTCCCCTGCTAGTGCCAGGGTCAACGGGACGATTTGTAATCGTTCCGCCCACGGAAACTATATAACCCGCATTGAGGGGGACAAAAGCAACTACTGCTGTGGCACTCGAGAATATGTAGTTCTTGGTATTTCGTATACCTGGTATAGAGGTCTCAAAACTAAATGTTTTTGTACGAATTGAGCTATCATAGCGAGCTATCATGTTCGTAAGCAATGCTTACAGAGACTGTAAATTGCTACGTATACTCCCTGTGTACTTCCTGTATATATTGCAGGCCAGCAGAGGTCCAGCCCAGGTCTGATGCTCGGGTTAGTGCTGTTCAAGTCATGGTGCAGCATGCGGTTGGTGCGTATCGCGGATGCTCGTATATGCGACCCCTCCTGCTCTTGGTATATACAAATTGCCCATGCTCCCAAACACATCTAAGAGTTGCCGTACGGCGACCCGTAGGTGAGAGACTAGCGTTTTGCTTCAGGCGACGAGTGGTGCACTTGATCCTAAAGCTCTTCGAATCCCCATCTCAGGCACTACCAGGAACTACACGGCACGAAGGTTGGACCAAAACCTGAATCCTGAAAACCAACGAAGATGAGAGACTAGTGCTTTTTGTCTGCGTGCAGCACGCCACGTCTCCTTCCCCTCCCTCCCCACTGCCCGGGCCGGTGGAGAACGGAGGAAATCTATATAAATGATATTATGAAAAAATTACTTGACAGCTGTCGACGTATTGTCAGCTGACTATAATATGCAGCTGATAATATGTGTCGCAGGTCACCGCAAGTCTGCCAAGTGTGTTTCAAGACAGCCGACTGGAAGCGTCCTCTTGACAACCCCCATATCGTGCGTCGTATTATACGTTGTCGCTATTTTACGAAGCCCTCCCCGCAGACACTTTCGCGAGGATGGAGGCGCCAGCAGGGAAAGTGGGAGGGAGGGCGTGAGGGAGAGCAGCAAGGAAACTGCGAGCAAAGAAACTGAAAGCAAGGAGACTGCGAGCAAGGATAAGGCAGAGAAGCAGGACAAATCGACAGAGTAAGACATTTCTACATATATACCTGGTACAGCAGTAACAGTAACCTTGAAATATTTTTACCAGTCAGTGGTGCTCAGTGCTCAAACAGCGTATGCCGTTATTTGCCACCCGTTACAGTTCGTGCACAGACGTGTTGAATCCATTTCATGGAGTGTTATGCGTGCGCTCTTGGAGGCATGTCGGCCACATTTCCAATAGTGGGCTACGGGCAGTGTTGGTTTGTGGGTAATTCCACACTCGTTGAGTGCCTTGGCCTTAGTTTGCAGTTCAGACACACCCCATATTATACCCGGATCCGGGGGTGTAGTATTGGTTTGCGTTCAAGCGGTGTTGGCTTCGTTGAATGTCGCTTTGGGCAGTGTTGGTTTGCTTGCGCTCTTCGAGGCATGTCGTTAATTTTATCTGAGTATAGTTGAGGTATGCGTATCTGGTGTGTAGAATATAATGCGGATATATTCGTCTTTTCGCGGCTTCGACCTTGAAAGTGTTAAGATTCAGTGGAGTGTTGTGTTTCTTGGCGCATGTTTTTCAAGGTCGTTTTTTTACGGTTGTCCGGTTTTTCAACCGCGTCGGTGAACTACCGTCTTAATATCAAAATATCGTTGTTTCCTATGTGGTCCTATCGGCACTATTGTTACTGCCGGTGATTTACCGTCTTAATGCAAAAGGTTGTTTTTTTCTGTGTCGTCTTATCGGCCACTATCGCGCTCCCAAGGTTTTGGATTCGCATCTTTGAGCGGGCGGCGTCAGCCGAGGAAACACTGTATTGGTATATTATTATGGCTCTTCGCTTACGTAGTATGTATTCATAACACCAGTATAGCAGTGCAGTATACTGGAGGCCCGGAAGTGAAGGGGGCGGTGTCGTGGATAGATCGGTGACGTTGTCGAGGAAGCCGACCCAACCAGATGTAAGGGGTGGCTGCTATCCTTGAGCCCGTAGGGAAAATGGTCGCAAGGTGGGGACTTCGGCGGGAAAGACGGGGCCCCGAGTACAGTGGCTCTGCTGGATCACATCTGGTCAGAAGTGTACAGGTAGTGGGCGGTGATTTTGGCGGAATTGGCGGAGAACGGACCAAGGCGGCTCTTTGGTAACACGTCGCGGTGGAAAGGGGCAGGGAGGAATCGGCAGGTGCGCTTCGGCGGTAACGAAGGGGGCCGGATCAGAGTTGCTCTGTGGAAACCGGTCGCGTTGGAACGGGGCCGGGAGGTGGTCGGTAGCTGGTGGGTTCGGTGGGAAACGCTTAGACCGAAAGATAATGGCTCGTTTGAAACGCGTCGGGTTGGAAGGGAGCAGGGTATCCGATATATTATACTATACTTGGTACCATTTTTACCTACATACGTATAATATGATATACTATAATGTATTTGACATCTGTACTGATCTGTACCACAGGTACAACTACTATTAATATATATAATACGAGGCATTATACATACGTACGTGGTAGTGGCACTGCTGCTGTATCATATTTCGTACATATGTGTGTGTTCTTCACTTTGAATTGTTTTTTCCGCCCAACGACATCCAGTATACTCAGTGTCCGTGATGATGCCTCGTGCTAGAGATGGACAAGCTCTGTGGTCGTGGTCACCAACTACGAAACAGGGATATACACCGCAACCACAGGAAGGGGATTTGGCTCTGTAGTATTTATAGCACAACAGCATTTCATCCACTACGAGTGTACATTTAGTGCACCGTCACTACCATTACGGTTGACTGCTGCTGCTGTGCATTACAATACTTTGTGGTGTATTTTTATTTTTCTTAATACTTTGTGGTGTTTTCCTGTAGGATTTTCGTTTTTTTTTTCGTTTTCCTTCTCTTTAACAACACGCACAGAGTAGTCCCACAAGAACATCCGCACTCGTTGAATATAACCCCTCTGCCAATAGGGCCGCCCAACGTATACTAACTACTGGTGGTGTGCTTTCACTACCTTTTCCGGCCCTTGGGGAAGTACTCATGGTAGATCGTTAGCCTATATACTGACTCAAGGCGGCAAGATGGTGCCTACAGCAGTTGGCGATACAGAGTGTGCAGGCAATTAACTGCCATCTAGAGCATTCAGTAACAGTTCAAAGTACAACGTAGGTCCACTATGTATAGTGCGCTTTGAGAGGTCTTCCAGCATGGACGATCGCGTTTCGGTGCAGGGGATGCTACGTCAATTTGTGTTGCTGCAATACACGATTTCACCAACCCGCAACTCCAGATGTATGTATGCAGCTCCGTTACCCTGTTCCCAATATAGTCGGGGAATCGGCTGGCGAGCGGAGCGAGCTTAATAAAAAACACACATTTGACCAACTCTCCCATCGTTTAGTGTTTTTTGGGTCGATTTCATTTAGCGTTGCGGCGTCAGCCGCAGAAACCTTAGTATATGGTGTCTGAATTACGTTCTATGTTCCTGAGTCTGCGAGGCTGTGTAACTATAAGTTTGCTTTTTGTTACGAGCGTTTGTTCGATTTCCTGGTTCACGTATTTATCCCTTCGAATTTCCTCTTTTAGTCACCAAGTCGGCTGTCGAAGCTAGCCTTTTGTAAAGCATTACATTTATTAATAGACCAGGTCATTATTTCGGCCATGGTCTTGGGATTGCTTTCACTTAGTGTTGCGTCGTCAGACGCAGAAACCTTTGTATATATCGTATTATATATGTATAATAGTTTGTTCACCCGGCGCCAACAACACGAGATGCCTGGTATGATACCTTGCGCGTTTCCTCGCCGCAGGGGGGCTACCGAGTCGGCGAAGCGTTTGAAACAGGAAGCTCGGAGAGCTGAAACGGCAATTAAACGGCAGAAAATGAGGGAGGAGGACCAAAGGCAAAAGGACAAGGTCAAAGATAGGCTGGATCTGATCCGACAAATGAAAGGTGACGACGACAATGAAAATTACATAGCATGACATGACATGAACTTGACATGACAACAGCAGAGTCCGTTCCCTTGGTCATCCTGACGATCGTAAAGATGCCGCCATTTCCGCTATTGCCGTACTTTTTAGAGTTCGAGTATTGTATACGTCGAGGTATACCCTCTGGTAGTGCTATAGCAGGCATGTCTACCACGGATAGAAAGCTCGAGTCACGGCCTTCTCTGGTAATCGATCTTGATACTGCGGCGCGTTCTTGGTGACGTTTCGTGTAAACATCTTGCTTTCCGATGCCTGACGGACGGGACTATTCGAAGTTGTCAAAATAGTGCTGTTCATCTATCCACGAGTGGCGTGCTATTGCATAAATACGGAAGCTATGATAGCTGCATACAAGTACGGGGGGCGGCTATACGCCGCCCGCCTCGCTCGCTCAAGGGAGCAGATAGAACAGAGTGTAAAGCAGACAGAGGGGAGGGCGTTCATTATTATTTTTGATGCAGTGTGCAACTTTCGAATGCCAAGAGTATGTGGTGCGGGAAAAACTATGCCGGGCATTTCGCGTTTCGCGTGATGATGTTGTTGTGCCCAGAAGAAGCAAGTTCAAAAAACAAAAAAAAACATGTAATGTCTACTTTAACAGCTTTGCTATCATATCATACGAAGTTCTCGAGCGTACAATAATACCTGGTACCTGTTATAAATAACATTTTTTTGCACCGGCCGTAAAATGCTCTAGGCCTTTGTGATGTGCGCAGAACAAACATCGGGTTAAAATATCTACACTACAGTACGCGCACTTACCAACAACAGCAGCACGATCATAATCATACAAAAAACTGTTGCGTGAAAACACAAAAACGCAGAACTTACCTGGTATCTTGCTGTAGCAAACATAACAATAACCCAGTGTTTTGTTCGCGTTGTGCTGCTTGTTTTGTCCAGGCGATGCTTCCGGCGAAGAAGACGCTCTTGGCAGTGGAAGCGACGACGAAGATGGCGGCGGTGAACTCACAGAGGTGAGCAATTCATATTTGGCTAGGGAACGCCCGTAAGCTTCATTGCTACGTATAGCTCCGGAGTAGACTGCATTTGCTTGCCCCGGTGGTCGAAAGAGGAGGGAAGTCTGATTGACAGACGCACTGCCTTCAAGGGGTTGTGCCAGTACTTGGAGCCCGCATAGGTTACAATGAAGGGTCTGAGTGTGTATATTTGGAAGGAAGGCCGTTCCTCGGCTGAACCTGAGGCTTGAAAATGATTCTCGAGGTATGTTCCCCTATTCGAGACTACACATATATCCCAATCGAGCAGCCGAAGGTGGCGCCGGCCGAGTATGCGTGCGCTACGAGCTAGCTATCGATCCCCCCCCGGGGATACTTTGTATATTGCGTAGGGGGGGAAAGTGCTTTAGTCCGTCAGCAGGATTAGCGCCATACTGTGGTCTAGTAACGTATTTCTGTCTTGGCACTAGCCGCTTGGTACTTGACATTTAAGGACTGGAACCGTGGTGAATTCGTCCCGACGATATGCGAAGTATGCATTTGTGACGATTTCATTTGACCACGAGCTGATTCCAGCAAAAACCACGTGACCCCCCTTTCAGGCCCTTACAGCAGTTTGAATACGTCGAATGATTCGACTCGGCCCGGGAATGTTTAATCATGGCCGCATCGATCAGGGGAGGCCATCGGTGAAGCCCGTTTTGCCTTAGAGGCGTGCTTCGTGTGATACGACTATTGCTCGTATGATTTGGATAGGCGTTACGAAAGCGGGGGGGCATATGATTATGCGCAAGGAAATTATACCTGGTATATATTTTTTACGAAGTACCCGAGTGAAGACTTCAACGCATGTAAGGTGCATTTCGATTCCTTGAACCTGCTGGAGAAGGAGACCGCGGACCCCGACGGCGACAACAACGTACCGCTGCCGACCCTGAGCGAACTTCAATGGAAACGCCTCCTGAAGCAGGCTACTACGGTGGCTAGCTTTTACGAGAAGCTGTGTGAGAGGGGTCGGCTTGGGTTTGTTTCTGCGAGGGCTGGCGCGGGCGCGGCTGGGCGCGCCGACTTAAAGGCGATGATGATGGCTACTGGCGGCATGGATGAAGCTCGACGAAGCTTCAGCACTGACGACATTGCGCACGACGTACAAAAAGAACGTCATTTTGTGAAAACGATTACGGTGTTGGCTTGGTACCGTGAGTGTGAGCGACTCAAGGGCCACTTCTCTGCCGATTCGAGGGGTAAGTTAGAGAAGGGGGGGCTTTGCAACGAAGAGGATCTGCTTGATCGCTTCATGATGTTTCCCACGGCCACCGACCGTATAACAGTGCAGATGACCCATAGGTTCGTCGACGGCAAGTTGTTGAGCTCGGACGTTTGTGGTGTGAGCAGGTTGAACTTGCTCTACACGTACGGACTCCAAGTTCCGGTGCCGGAGAACACGGTGTACTGGTGGATGAAACACGAAGGCTGTGTGTTTTACAGGGCTACGCAGACGTTCCACACTGGCGGCCATGGCGGGCCGGAGGTTGTGCCATACAGGAATTATGTTTACATCGAAAGATTGTGGCGCATCGGCTTGCGTTTGACTCTCTGGGAACAGGTAGATGTTGCCGCCCTTACTGACAAGCAGATTTCCCCGCTGAGGTATGGGAACAATGAGTGGGAGCTGTACGAGTATCAAGTGCGTGCCGACAACTTGTCGAATTTTATGTTGACTGGCTACGACAGACCGAACCTGTGGACAGCGAACGTTTTTTTATCCGTCCGGGAAAAGTTAGGGAACGAGGAGGGATCTTAAAGTGTGCGTTGGCAGGAAGATTTTGCTCGAAACGGGTGCCTTGTGGGACATGACCCCGATGCTTGCAAGTGCCAGTTGAGGGCGTACCGCGTGGGGCAGGACGAGACTTGCTTCAAGGCGTTTTCGCACGAGGGCGACGAGTGGGTGATCGCTGATTTAAGAGGTTTGGGCAAGAAGTCAGAGGGGCCTAGTCTGATGGTATCTGCATTTCAGGACGAGATCAGGGGATTCGGCTTTAGGCTTTCGGAAACCGGAGTTTCTGCCGTCAACGCATACCTTGCCGGTGGTGGCTACAGAGCTCTAAGTGCCACTCCCGCTCTGTGGTTTCTCGAGTTGGGTGAGCACACAGAAGGATACTAGACAGCGGAGATGCTCTTTGAGGAGGCCATGGACTTACCGGATTGTCTTGAGGTTCTGTACCCTGACAGGCAGGTGATCATGGAAGTAGACCACTTGGTAGGGCACGCGCAACTGAGAGGTGGTGGTTTGTATTCTCAATCCTTGGACGGGACGTGGTGAGGGGCGAAGGGCGCCAACATGCGTAGCACTGCTATCACGTCGGAGTGTTTGGGGACTGTAGAGGCAAAAATCACATGGTAAGGTAGAGAATATGATTGTAAGCTGGAGCCTGGTGATACACAGTGTCGATGTAATCTGGATCTATGGTACCTGTGTGTAGCTGCCAGCAGGGATGCTTCCAAGGCTGCAGTAGCACAGGCGTCTGCGTATGTGTGGGTGATACCACAGCTGCAATTCAACAGAGTAGGACCTGATGCTTGTTAAAGCACGGTATCTTGATGTCTTCAAATCACTTCACTTTATATAAAATGAAGTTGATGATACCAACAGTGGCGCTCGTCCTGTGTCAATGCAGTAGAGCCGCTTGGTAGAGCTAGACGTTGCAACCAGGGAAAGGTAAAGACGAAGCAGGTTGCAATCGGAGGGAAGGCCAACGAAGAACTGAGCTAGGATATCCGATCTCGACCTCTGTACTCGCGGATATCCGGTGGATTCGTTACACAAAGAAATGCGCAACCTGAGATAATGCGGTGAAACCTAAACCAATAAGCTTCAACACATGTGGAGAATCTGTACAAGCGTAATATTCCGACACGCCCCTAGCTGCACAGAATCAACTCATGGGCATTCGCTAAAATAGTAACATAAGTGCGTCCAATCCGTGGACGTAAAAATAACAGTTAACAAAGGTCCCACCGAGCGATCGACATCATCAGACATTCCTACCCCCTCGTTTTTATGAAAAAGGTATAACATCAGCCGTCGACGCATAGTCAACTGACTGAGGGTTTATTTTCGAATCGCCCGCAAAAATACTCGTAGCTCGTAATTGCTCTCGCGGTGAGCGCCACAAACATTTTGCGTAAATAAGACCAAGTGTTTAGAACATAAGCATATACTTCAAAAACTCGTGTCCGAGTGTATCTAGCAAAAAATCACCTAAAACAAGGACTTACGATGCATATGATGAGATCATAAAAAGTTTGAAACATGAAATGATTCGTTGGACATACAGTAGAATCCAAATACTCCTAAAACGCATACAAAAATAACGAAATAACCAACACACGCCGCTCAACACATGTGATGATGCAAATTATTATTATGATCTAGTTCACGAAGCGCAGTTGATTATCTTGTCCAGCATGGCCTTAAATTTCGGATAATCCAAATTTTTGGTGAAAATGTCCGCTAGGTGATCTGTCGTCTTGACGTGGGATACGACGATCTTGTTCGATATAACCAGCCCGCGTAGAAAATAGTAAATTGTGTTGTCCTCATCAATCTGTATAAGAAAGAGAACTGCAAAATGAAATCCGGAGGGAAACGTTAGATCAGAGATAAAAACGAAACTGCATAAACCAGCAGCTGCTGCTTCGCGGGTAGTGCCCCTGTCGTCATAGTCACGTGACACCTGTGTCTATCGATCTAATAGTATGTCTCCCGTCCGGTGTACAACCAGAAAGAAAACCATCGTAAGTAGACATATCGCCAGCCCCTTTTCCATGAGTGCTTTCCGTTCGGAAGCTTGAGTTGATGTCGTCGCCTCCTTGTAGGTTGTCGGAATAGAAGTTACGTCGATAAGCGTCGGTGCGTCAAGTGGTGGATGCCCTGCATGTAGATATAGCCGGGAGTCGATGGATACATTACCGTACAGCTGGTTGATGTAGGTACGCTGGTAAATTATCCGAGTTGTCTCGATCGACTCTCAATCCGTGCGGGCTTCGTTGCTGCACATAATAAAAAACCTTTGTCCTTGTCTCTTGACCGTTTCTGCAGTTCCGATTGCCTCTCTCTTTACTGGTGGTGTCAGAAGTTTTAGAGTTGTCGTGCTCCTGATCTCGTTGAGTATTGCCTCTGTATTGGGGTGTGGCCGTTGCCATTGATTCTTGCTTGCATGCCCGATAACCGACTTCAGTGCACTCGCCCCCAGGGTCAAAACAAAGACGTCGTAGTTGATCTCCAGGCCGAGGTGCATCGCGATGGCCGTCGATACAGTCTACAGACGTTGTGCGTGCGTTGTGGCCATTTGGCTTGGCTCAATTGCGTTTGTTGGCACACGATTCTGAACGTGCAAGGCATATACACGTGACTTCAAAAATCTGTATTACTTGGCCGATTTATTTAGTAATATCCGATTAAGAGAACGAAAAAGAAAAACTGTTTGGGAAGACAAAATAAACGTGAGATAGGGAGGAAGGCCAACCGTTTTGTTTTCTCTTTTTGGCATGGAGGGCAACCCTAACCTCGCCAAATTGTGCTATTAGGTATATAAGCGGGTAAAAAGAGTGCGGTAAGCGTGGTGACAGCCAGGGCTCGACTCCGCTACTTCGGTGCTATGCATCTGCAACTCCAGAGGGATGCCGAATGGTTTCGAGTGATGAGTAAAAGGGTGAATCGCAATGTCGCCATGAAGTACGAGATGGTTGTACACCACTTTCGAGAACCATGGTGCTACTTTGCGAAGCAGAAACCGTTGGTTTTTGCCGGAACCAGCTTGTACGTACCTGGTATCAGCTAGTACTTACTAAGTACCTGGCTCTACCACTAGTCGAGAAGTATTGAAACGTTTGCATGCAGAAGTCTGTTGACATTGGGAAGGGAATACCGAGGTTTCCTCTTGAGATTTACGGTGGCACATCCAGCGCCGTGTACGTATGTAGGAGACTGATCAAAGTTGGGCAATAGAGCCACTGCCACTCAACTCCCCCATTTTACCCGTTCTCCGCTTGTATGTGATGCTACCTATAATAGTTCGATCGCAGAGATTCAAGATGACTCCGAGTCCAAAGGCATTGCCGATTACCCACACGAAACCCGTGCCCCAGGTATGTATCTGAATGTACGTCGTGATTCTCAGCGTTCATAATACATTATTCCATGCCATCGCGACTGAGCTTGAAACTGCTGTCGATTCACTGCTGTCTTTTCCACATGCAACAGGAACAACAAATGATGAAGTTAATGGGGTTTGCCGGGTTCGACAGCACGAAGGGAAAGGGAGTGGAAGACAACAAGAGAGGTCCTGCAAAAGGCGCCACTTCCAAGCACAAGGAGAGAGAGTACCGCCAGTACATGAATCGAAGAGGTACGTGCCCCCACGATGCACGTGCTGCCGTATACGGAGTAATAGGGTCAATCAACTGGCCCCGCCGCCTGTATGGGCGGTGGCGGGGCCATATTGTAATAACTGGGTAACAATGCCTACAGTTGATGCCCCGCATAAAAAAGTGTCGAGCACGCATACGCACATTTAGGTAACTCCAAAAAAAGTTGAATCGTAGGGTTGTACAAAAAAAAACGTTAGGTTGTCGTCTTTCGTACATGGAAAGGCTTTGTGGCTTAACTGTATTCTGCTTGTGGTAGTTGCAGTAGTAGTAGTACACTACCGGCCCTCTAATAAGCAAGAGACCCACAAAAAACTCAGCCTGAAAAGTACGGGGAAATAAGAAAGTGGACAGCTGTTATACTGAAGTTAGTGTAGGACAGACCCTTTCTCAAATAAGAAAACCAGCCTAATACCAACATCTCGGTTTCTTATCAGCGGGCCGGTACTGTAGTGTACAGCAGCAGCAGTAGTCAGCAGTATTCTGTGTTTTGACCGAAAGACCAACAACAGCATGCAGAGGCAAATACTGCTGTATTATATTGTTTTCATAAGAAACGAAGGGCGAACGGACCTCATCACGTACGTACGTGAATTAATAGATGTCAGGTTGTCGGAGCACACGCATCAACAACAACTGATATCTTGTACCAGGTATCCTATTATCTTGATAACATACGCCATAGTACGCATCTTCCATCAGACGCTCCACTCACGTTCCAGTACACAAAAAACAAAAATGAATACAGCGCCGTGTGCACCACAAATACATAAGTGGAACTATGAAAGTGGAACTATGATACGAGGGAGGACGAACCGTGCTATCATAGCGTTGATGCCGAAACGCACGACACACAGCAGCAGTGTCCTACGTACGTATGTGTTTGAACCGAATTGTGAAAACAGCACGCACACACAATACAGCATCGCTTTCAGAGACAAGTAGGATCTACGGAAGAAAAAAAAGGTCGAACGGGCGCTGTCACGTACGTAAAAAATGGATAGATTTCAGGTCGTGCGATCTGTGATAACTTGTATCTTAGTAGGATACACCCGAGCAAACGAAGCAAACACAGCACCGTGGGCATACATTGGGGGAACTATTATACAGTACGAGTACGAGAACGTAGCATGCGAGCGTTGATGATGCTCCCGCGCCAACACGCCAACACACAGCCGTACCCTTCAAGTGTAAACCGAAATATCAACAAGATATAGTGTGAGCGTACAGCAGACGGTTTCAGACCCAAGCAGATCCAAGTAGGATCTACATAAGAAAAAAAGTCGAACGGACGCTATGACGCACGTGAACGAATATATTTCAGGTCGTGCGAGCATGCCGATACAACTATGATATCTTGGATCCTAGGATACGCCAGATGAAAAAAAAGACAGACAGCGACGTGTGCACACGTTGGTTGAACTATGATACGAGTACGAACCGTGCTAGAGTTGATGCTGCCGCGGCCACACACAGCCGTATCTGTGGGTGCAAACCAAAATACCAACAACCGTGTGCGCGAACAGCACGCGCTTGCAGAAGCCAGTAGTAAATCCAGAAGAAAAAATCGACTGGATACTATCACGTACATATGTATCCAAATATGTTTTGATATATTGCCTTAAGTTCATAAGATGGATGCCCGTACATGATATTCAGACACGTTGAAATATGGACGCGACAGCGAACCGACGACATCGTCAGGTAAACCCATGCTCATGCACTTGTGTTGTTATAATTAATACGACTACCTCGTACACGCGTCGATTTGATCCGTTCCTTTCTATCATATCCTTACGTATAAAATCGACTTCGAGGAACAACGCATTTTTTAAAGGGTTATTGAGGGACAAAAAATCACACAGAAACCAACAACGAAACACCGAAACAAACACACTGCAGGCAACTGAACGCATCATGCGCACCCATGGACCTGTGTGTTTGTATGGACGAGTGGTTGACGCGTTTAGTGTCGTACAGCGTGTTTACAGCAGATGTAATTGGAGGTATGGCACATGAAAAAAAGACGAAGCAGCCCGACGGATCTTCAAAATAGTAGAAACATAATAAAAACCTAGACTCTATCCTTACAGTCGAGTAGTTGGCAGCCACACGAGTGGTCCTGAAACTATAACAGATTTCGAGGGTTCGCTATTCCGATTGTGCTTCACTGCGTACTCTAATACACCTCAAGACAAGTACGTACAAAAAAACTGAAAGTTGCAACGTACCCCGGTGTTTCGTGTGTTGAATTTGATGTCGCAAAAATAGTCCAGGCCGATTATTTCCCAATATTTGATTCAAAGGAAAACGACAATCCTAGCTCTAAATATAAAGTATGATTGGCGTGGCCCTGGACGTGCTTGGGCCCAATTCTGGGACCCTGCCGTTGGATCGGCTGCGGTTTGCATCGCGTGGACCTCCAACGGCAAGAGCGGCATTGGAGCGAAATTCGTTTCATTCATGCCTGCGTTGAAAAGTGCCTGTATTTATCAGCCTTGCCCTTTCCCTGATACTTGTTAATATTAACTGTCGTGGCTCTCATCGCACAAATGCTGGCCCTCGCGTGACGCAGGTGGCTTCAACCGCCCCTTGGACAAGATGTAGCGAGGACGGTGCCGAAGCCAGCCGATGTCTTGTGTTTCACGACACCCGCTTCTCGTGCATGTTCGTCCATGCCCCGCTCCCCTTGGCATAAAAATCCATTGGGTAGACGTCTCGCCACTTGGTCTCTTCCAGGGCAACATCAGCTTCGTAAGGGCTGAGCAAAGGCTGCATTTTGCAGGCCAGGGGCAAGGATACAGGCGTCAAATAAATGCATATTGTTAAGTCGCATCGTGAGAGAGCAATGCGGACGAGCAACCATCTTTTTAGTGTTACAACAGTAGCAGTGCCATGTGGTCTAAAGTCACATCGACCGCACGCACGTCCTCGATGTTGCCCTTGAAATATAAGGCCTTCTGGGAAGAGCGCGTCCGCCACAAGGACGATCGCGCAGAAGCGGAGCAATGAATCGATGTGGTCACGCGACTTGCTTGCCATTCAAACGTGTCGACCTTCCTTGTGTATCTGCCAGGTAACGTTTATTGGTTGGTCAAGAACTACAGTACTCTAATACTTTATCAAACCTTCGAGCCGAAAATATCACGCGATGACAACTGTTTCAAGAAAACTACGCCAAAACCGATGGAGGGGAGATCTCCTGACGTCGAATGCGTTCATCGCCACCGTGGAACGCTCTACGGTTCACTATTATCCCCATCAAACAAGCACTTTGAGCGGCTATCGGTTTCTTTATTTTGTCTATTCTTTGGTAGCTTCAAGTACATCACGAGTACCCGTACCTTGTCGAAAAAGTGCCCCCAATCTTGAGCGGCTATTGGTTTCTTTATTTCGTCTATTCTTTGGTAGCTTCAAGTACATCATGAGTACCCGTACCTTGTCGAAAAAGTGCCCCCAATCGATGGAAAGCCGAGGGCAAGCCACTTGAATCCAGGCATCAACATCCGCAAAAGCTGCTAGCTGGCCAATGACACGTCACGCAGTAAATTGAGTAGAGGACGGGGTCGGCACACGGTAGGTGAGATTATGTAATGTTTTTCTGCGGGACGCGAAGTCGCACCGCAAGTCGCACATCACATTATGTGCAACAGGTGTTTATATCATCGCCGTCAGTTTGCGCTGTTCCAGTAGTGCGAGCGAATCAACACATGCTTATGCAAGGCAACTCTTAATCTTCCCAATACTACAGCTGTAACGCGAGGTGAAACGTGCTTAAAGGCTGAGCATAACAGCCCCACTGCTGTAGCATGTACTGCTGTAGCATGTACCCACTACGGCTCGAACCTTGCCATGATTCAAACCAAATACGCGCCAGTACACCCCTGAAGCGGAATGGACACAAGAGAGAAAAAGCGGGTTAATAATTCCGGACAGCTTGGGCCAGAGTGGTGCTGCATATAAGAACTCCGGGAGATATGGACGGGCGTTTCAGATGCACATGAACACATGCGAGGCCTCTATAAGCAAACGATACACAGACTACCAGGTACAGGTTATATCGCCGAGAGTCCTCGATTAACAGCTTGTCGAGAGTGCTTATAATTTTTCCTTGTAGCGCAATCACCGGTTTTGCCTTAGCCGCAAGAGGTTCCGCCATCGCCGCAAGAGGTTAGGGTGCTTTCAATTTCTTGTATCGCAATCACCGGTTTTGCCTTAGCCGCAAAAGATTCCGCCATCGCCGCAAGAGGTTCCGCCATCGCCGCAAAAGGTTCAGCCCAATGCTCTAACCACCCATGATTTGTGACAGCTTCTGTGTATAACGCTGTATCACCAGCCTAAGTCAAGGACACAGCATTATTTCACCCATAAATAGAACGAAACACAAAAAATCAGCGACACATTCCCATTCCTGCTTAGTATATATCTGGCATAAAATGGCCCTCGATCGGTTTAGTCGAACACACCAAAGGACGACATACACTTGAACAAACTTAAACATGTCCCTTCGATGCGAGCGATCTACTTCGACAGCATGCCTCCGCATCAAGGATAGAATACTGAACAAACCCATGCTTGGCAACATCTTAACAATGCCATGAACGACCAAGACACCGCGAAGCATGAGAGGTCAACATGGATGCGATGCCTTTTAACC
>JBBMKB010063335.1:0-29651 GCA_037833945.1 Alaria marginata
ACTACTACTACTACTACTACTACTACTACTACTACTACTACTACTACTACTACTACTACTACTACTACTACTACTCCCACTACTACTACTCCCACTACTACTACTACTACTACTACATGCCACCATCACGACTTGCTGCACAAAACAACCGCAAGCGCGGTATTCTGTAGTACACGGGCAATCGAAACGACCAGGCACAAGGCAACGGAGAGCTATCGAAACTGTAAGGTAACGCCTAGAGAGCAGCGGACCGGCCTCACATTTTCCCTGAACCAAGGTGAAAAGTAGGCGAGGGCAGCGGTGATAGCCGGGAAAGAGAAAAATAGAACCAGGAAGCATGCTCTCAGCACAAGCTGCGATGCTGCACGGAGGGAGGCGCGATGCATCAATAGAGTGCAGAAGGAGTGCAGAGAGAAAGGTAAGAAAAAGCGAAAGGTTACGCGAGAAGAAATGTAAAAATATAGCACCAGGCAGCATGCTGTCAGCACGAGCTGCGATGCTGCACGGAGTCGAGACGCAGGAGTAGAATGCAACAAGAAAACGTGTAGTGACGGGGGAAAACTAAGAAAAGGGAAAGCCCTCAGTCAAAAGAAAGAGAAAACTGGTATAAGAACCATGCTCTCAGCATGAGCTGCGATGTAGATCTACACCTGGTAGACAATTACATGGGTATATACATGTTCCTGGATGTGAGCAGCAGTTTTTACAGCTGAAGCGCTTCCGCTCCGCCCGTGACCAGGTAGATACTTCAACCACGCTCAGCACCCAACAAGGCAACTCTTGACCTTTGAACGACCGCCATCAAGGGTCCCCATACTAAAAACACTACTTTAAAGTAAAAATATGCTTTGACAGGTCTATAGTCGAGAAAATCCCGCACTAAAACCAAGTAAAAATAAGATTGACAGGTCTAAACTGGACCGTCGACTGACGAGTAAAGAGGCGTTCCGTCGATGGTGCTGCCACTGCGGCTGCTTGTGTTGCCATGCTCCGAACACAGCAACATGCAATCGAAGACTAGGCAAAAAATACGGTCGATCGGTGAACGTCTTGGGCTTTACCCTCTGGGGCTCTACAGTAGAGGTCCCTCTATAGCGCCGGTGGAGTAGTACCGGTTGCCCGCTATAGTTCCCGTGAAATATATCGGCACAAATGGGAACAACCAGCTGTGGCAGTGTGCGGAGTAGTGCCGGATGCCGCTACAGTGCCGGTATTTCCGGCTGTCGCATACCGGCACTATACAGGGACCACTAGAGTATTAATACTGCGGTCGGCCAAAGGCATGCCCCCTTGTGAAGCAGAAACAATAATAACCTCACTGATAGCAATGAGGGAAGACACAATATGTGCTTCGCGGCTATCCCTGTTAACGTACCCCGGCCATACCACTGCAGGGGACAAAACACGTGGAATTATACCTAAAAGTGATCAAAGTAATCATATAGGGGCTGCAAACGGGACACGTTTTAGAAGGGCCAACCCATCGCTCTACAGCAGAGACGCCAGGAGAAAGCACTTTCACCCTTTTAACAGACACACAAACTGCCTTATTTTGCCTCGCCTGACACCAAACTGCATCGTACTAGGACTCGGTCCTAAGCCCTTGACAGTGCACGTGTTTTCTTGCTTGACATACGTCTTAACATATGTTCCATATCGTAGGGAGAAAAACTCGAGCAGTTTGTGTCGAATGTGTGATTGCCTTCTAGGGCAAGGTGCCCGCGCATCCTAAAATGCTCTCGAGGGTAGCTAGCGCTGTCGTGTCGCGCCTGCCCTCTTGTTCTGAACAGGGAGCTAGACGTAACTCTGATTTGGCCGAGCAGCACCTCAAAGTCAGCGTTATCCGCGCCGCACCAAAAATGTCACACATGACTCACACATGAGTGACACATGAGTCACACATGAGTGACACATGAGTCACACATGACACCCGCCCGTGCCAACCAGCGCAGAGGCCACGCGGCAATGCGCCACGAAGTTGGTTTGTTTCGGCCGCAAGGCGAAAAACGTAACTTTGACCCCTTTGATACTTGATTATAGTATAGCAAAAAAAACGTCCAATAAACGTAATCATCTAGTGATTGATTGATTGGTGGTTATTGATAGAAGATTATTGATTGATGATGGCTATTGATTGATGATGATTATTGACTGATTATTATTGATTGATGATTGCAGCATTGTATCAATCAATGTAATACTACTGCCGGGGCAGAAGACGTGTCCGAAGTGAAGCGTAGGTCGCTATCCTTGAATCAAGTCTCAAACTTCCGAACAAAGCGATCTTAATTCCGAGTATGACAGTTTTTGTCCTCCCAAAAGGTGGTTTCGATTTAAACGCGACTCGCCCTCTCTAGAACTGCACTCATTGTTTTTTCATTCTAACGGGGTCAGACTACATGAAACTCGGGCAGGAGAACACTTTGCATTGCAGTCAAAAAGGGTTCAAGAAGAAAGCGTAGCGACGTGGCGACTTTACAACCATGCACGCGCTCACTTGAAGCAGTTCCAAGGTTGGCCAATGACTGCACGCGCTCACTTGAAGCAGTTCCAAGGTTGGCCAATGACGCGTCTCCGTCTAGCCAGGTGGCGATTGGAGCGCTCGTAGCATGCCCATCTTGACGGCAGAAATACACAGTTCAAACAGAAAACGAACAAGAACAAACAGTACGACAGGGCAAACAAGAACAAGCAATACGACAGGGTCAGGGAACAAGCGGCCTCACATCACTGTACCGTGGCTGCTTGGCACATGATGCTGAAGGCCTTCAGGTGGGACAAAACACGTGCATTCCCTGTGGTGAGGACTACAGTAGCTGATCATAATTATGAGTTTTTCTTTTTTGCGGTAACAGCGGAAACAAAAAAGCAAATACAGTAGTGGTCCCTCTATAGCGCCGGTTGAGTAGTGCCGGTTGCCGCTATAGTGCCGGTGAAACCGCTTGGCACAGATGGGAGTATCAAGTAGTAGCAGTGTGCGGAGTAGTGCCGGTTGTCGCTATAGTGCCGGTATTTACGGCTGGCACATACCGGCACTATAGAGGGAGCACTACTGTATGCGGTTTTTAGTATTTACCGGTAAAATGTGTCGCAAGTTTGGGGTAGTGTACGTCTTGCTTTTTACTGCCCATCTTGTATCTTGTGGGCGTTTTTCAGGCGTTTTGTTTTTTTTTACTTTTACGCTCGATTTAGCTACGAGGTTGGTCGCAACTTACGCTCGGATGCTGTTCAAGTTGTCTCGTCCTTACTTGAACGTGCCTGCTCGGCATGTCACTACCCCACCCGTGCTGTCAACTGTAGCCGTGAACCCGAGGTACACCGAACATAGAGGTCGCACAGCTCATCCTTTTACAGTGCGGGGGCTCCCAATAGTGCCAGTTGAATAAGGCCACTGCTCTCTATAGTGCCGGTCAAATCGCCCGGCACCGCTGAAGCTTTCTATAGTAACATAGTAATCCTATTCCCAATAGTGCCGGTGCCCTGAATAGTGCCCATGTATTGAGCTGGCACATGCCGGCACTATTGGGGGTCCCCTCACTGCACGGTTTTCAGTAGCGGACTTATCCGCGGCGTCCCGCGCTACGCGGTTAAAAACTAACCACCTGATGAAGAGGACTGTATGTACAGGGATTCTGCACACTGTAATCAAGTAATTTCACGGTGGTTCGAGGCGTCGGCTTTTGGCAAATTAGCGGGGGTGTCTTTTGTTCGCTGGTGGTTGCCGACAATGTTTGTCGTCGATAAGCGCAAAAGCGCAGGCCTGACCGGTAGGAAAACTGCTATTAGAGAAAGACATTTTGTGCCCGCAGTTTTTTTATTGGTCAATTTTTGACTGGCACGAAATGTCTTTCTCTGCTGTTGTCTGTGCAGTACCTCATACTGCTCGACTAATAATAATATCTAACCATACCTGTTACTGCTGCATGACCTCACACTACTGCGCTTAACCCCTTTGGAGCTTCAGAGAGAAAAACTGACGAAATAAATTCACGATTCCTAGAGCTGTGTGTCGGCACGACCTAAGTCACCAACTAGTTATTAGTCCGACTATTAGTTTGCCGTTTCCTGGAGGTGGCAAGTCGGCTGGCCATCAGCTGGTTTTGCCAGCCGACTTGCCGATTAAAGTCAGTTAGTTGGCTAGCGGCACCTACCGATTAGTTATTAGTCGTGAAATCCTGCCGATTCACAGCCCTAAACGATTCGAGAATCGGCCACACGAAGCAGCCGGGGACGCCGGTCAGAATGTGTGTTCAAAGCGCAACGGTAGGAGGTATACGACACACGCACGGCATTCTGATACTCGTATATACTGCTGAAGGCTCTTCCTGAACGGTTGATAATATCGCAAATCTCTTGTTTTTGGTCGATATAAGCGGGCCTCAAAAGGGTTAACAGCGAACGTGAGTTTCTAATTAACACCACGCCAAAAAGGGACCCCTTTCATGAAGTGTCCGCCGCCCGCCGGCACGGTTCTTATTAACCATGGAAGGTGATTTCATTTTTTTTGCGGGGATTTTTGTGTCACCGGGGGTTCGGGGTTGCTGCTGTGGAGTTTTACTGCTGTGAAGAGTTTTGCTGTTGAACCGCCGCCGCCGCCGCCAGTAGAGGTCACCCCTTTTTCGAGAAATCTCCTCACTGGTCAACTACTCATATTTCAGGATGTTTCATTGGTCAACACACGCACGCGCACTATTTTGCACTGGCGCCTTAACCTCACCCGGACCTCATTCCACCCGGACCTGATCCCATTTGGCCCGTAGAAATAAAAGCAAACCCTCCGCAGGAGCCGCGGGGGGCCGAGAGCACGGAGCGCTACCAGTCATCCCTCGAGTTGAATCGAAGCAAATCGAAGGCCGGCCACACAGCCAGCGAATAATTTTTCTCACCGCCGCCGCTACTGCTACTGGTGCTGCTACTGCTGCTGCTGCTGGGCAGCGGTGCTGTTTGTTGGTATTAGAGCCTGTCGCGCGACCCCGGGTCAGGCAACGTAACGGCAACAACTACTCCCGTTCACCCTCAATCATCGCTGCTGCTGCTGCTACTCTCTCCCTAAAAATCGCTGCTTGTTGTTGGCCACCGATGCTGTTTGTTGTTTTTGGGGTTTGCCGTGTGGCCTCAGACTAGGCGACGTGACAACGAAACAATAACTACAGTGGTTCCGTCCACCATCCATCAAAGACTGCTGGCGCTGCTGTGCAACAACAACAGCAACAGCAACAACAATAACAACGACAACAACAACAACAACAACAGCAACAACAACAACAACAACAACAACAACAGCAACAACTACAACAACAACAGCAACAACAGCAACAACAGCAACAACAGTAACAACAATAACAACAATATCAACAATAACAACAACAATAACACAGAACCACCCATAGTTCACCGTTGGATTCCTGCCCAGCACAGATACTTCCGTACGTCCCGTCAACCATCCACCAACGCAGACAGGTAGTTACAAATATCCTATCCTGCTACACGAGTTCTTAGTCACACTGATAGACTAGTCTATAGACTTACACTCGTACAGGGATCTCGATGCCTTCTGAGTATCCGGTGAAAGCAAAGAGCTACCCAACAACAATAACCGAGATTAGTCCGAATATTGAAGGCAAGAAGCCTCCTGGTGTTCGTAGCGGTCTGCACTACCCCACAACAGCAGTGCCAGGTCATGAGATCATGAGACCTGCCGCATGCTGTACCCATGACATGACATGATACTCGCAGCAGCAGCAGTTGGTCGTGCATACCATACCACTCTATGAACGGAAATACAAGTACGGTCTGATATAAATATTAACAAACAAACGGTCACTATATTTACGCCCAAAGTGGTCGTTAGCGCGTGCCTCCATTATCAGTTACATCCCAACTGGCGGCTTTGCTGTGCAATCGTACAGGAACATTTTTAGTCCATACTTGCTGTGTGCACGACCAACTAGTCTCACCTTGCACCGCCTCCACTTCCCCAGCACTTTCGGTTGACCCTCCCCGTAGCTGTGACGCTACCTCCCAGCTTCGCGGTGTTGCTTGATGGGCTTGGTAGCACCTACTCCCTCGGGCAGTCGAAGGCAGTCGTCCGGATGACTCTAATCGAAAACCCAAGCCTAACTCAAAAGTGCTCGCCGCCCCTGGCGTCGATGCCGCACAACAAGCCACATTACACACTACAAACGCTACTTTCAGCAGCCAGTCGGACTTGGCCAACCTCGAGTGCATGCAAACAAGGCTGCAGCCGCTGCAGTAACAGCAACAGCAAGCTGACAGCACACAGCTCAGCAAAGCGGTCTCGTACACATACCGTCCCAACCCCTTTTTGTATTTTGTGTTGCGCCTCCCAAGAACTTGGAAACCCCAACCGAGTTTTTTTTTTCTTTTTGCGGTTTCGTGCAAGATACGGACTTGCTCTCTGCTCTCTCTGCTGTTGGTGTCTACAGTCTACAAGCAACGCCAACAGCAGTTATGCAACGACGTGCAGCTGTACGCACCCACCCTGTTGGTCTTCAAGGTCGAGCCGTGTGTAAGATTCCTTTCTGTAGTACAGACAACTCGTAGAAAACCCTGGAAGTCCAGAGAGCGACGATGCCAGCAGGTTGAACCAAAACACGGCTGCTCTACAGTAGTACGACCTACTACTCGACCCAGCACGACACCTTCCGTTCTCGGCAAGCCTGGATACCCGGCAACCAGGTACGTACCAATACCCATACCAACCTGCTCAAAGCTTTATAGTTTCGCAACTGCTCGCTGGTTTCCTCCGTAAGTTCTATGCACCAGTTGTCGCTCTTGGCTTTCTCCTCTGCTCTTCTAGCAGTATCGGTCCTCTTGCAAAGCAACCTGACATCCGGCTCTGGGCTACATCGGCGGAGCGAGAAGGGGGTTTAGCTTTCTTACGTACACTTTCCTATACATAGACAGCGAGCGCCCACGCTACATACGTTTTCAAAATTGCAGGCGAGATTTCTTACAGTGTGTTTTCTTACGAGGGGGTCGATACTGTACTGTGTGCGTCTGCTCTTCTTCGCTTCGTACGATGATGGTGTGCTGCTGCACTGTACTCAGGCTTTCTTTGTACGTTGTATTCAGCTCTTTCACTTATTATTACTTGCTCGTCCTACGCGCTGTCCATTTTTGTTCACAAGGTTGGTTGCACACTGTCTTATTTTGATCCTCCTGGTCGACACTCATCGACGATACAGCAGTGTTGCCGAAAAATTGCGCTTCGATACAACAGGCCTATGGGTTGCAAGCTCGACGCCCGCACTAAACCAGAGGGAAATACCACTCCACTGCCGTCATGTTCTACGATACAAAATGTAACAGGTTATGAGCCTCGAAATCCAGTTTTCATGTCATATCGTATACATCACTTACAGTTTCTTCAAAATGAGTATTCCTCCCCACTGTACCTCGATCCAGCAGTGTGCCTACGATAATAAGACACAGAATACCCACCCAGGCTGGGTTTCTTGTTTGGGAGACGGTGTGCTCTACGTCAACTTCAGTATAACGGCCCCAGAATTCTTGTTTTCCTGTAAATCCTAGCCTGGGTTCGTTCCTTATTACAGTGCCTTGTTTCTTATTATGTGTCATTTTCTGTCTTTGCCTCTGCTTGCCCCTACAGCTATCTTCCTTCCTCCATTTCCCCCAGTCAAAATCACGTCAGTTTAAATGTACCATATAAAGCAGGATGGACCTAGGGACCACCTACGGCTATTCAGGGTGCCTCTGGCTCTGCTCTGGTCACTCATAAAACGGTGCTTGGCGGGTTGCCTGGATGTTGAATTTGTATTTTGTATGATCTAACACCTTCTTCGTAGATTCTTGCGTGCTGAAGGACTTCTGACCGAGGGGGGGGGTGGTTCATGCTCATCAAGGCAGGCGACAAAGCCGGCCAGGTATGATGAGGGGGCACATGCTAAAAATCATAACGCGGCAAGGAGGAGGAGGGGGGGGCATAACGCTATGTTAGCGCGTGGGGGGCAGGTGGGCATCACCGTGCTGCAACACCTACTCGAAACTGGCTCTGACCCTTCCTTCTGGTTTTACCCTACTACGACAATGTCTCGTCCTCCGTATAATCCTATGTACGAGTACGGTGTGCTCATCTTGAAAATGGGAAGGTGATTGATGAATCCGATGTCTCGATTTCATCTTGAGTCATAGCCAATACCAGTCGGTCTTAGCATCTGGTCGCGAGGACCTTTGCGGAATTTTTGCCGTGGTAATTCGGTGGGACTGGTCCGCAGTCCGAATAGTGGTCGGCACTTCATAATTTTCTCGAAGTTTTACCGAACGATGCTAAAGCAGCGCAGCCGAGTTTCCGGCCAGTTTTAACCCGTTTTGGCTCCGGGTTGGAGTCAGGGTTACGGTTAGAGTTATGCTTAGGGCTGAGGTTGGGTTGGGTCTACGTCCGTACCTTGACCCCACCAGGATTTGATTCCTATCCCGCTAACTTGAACAGCGTAACCCCCTAAACATCTGCGCCACTAGATACTGTAGTAATGGGGGCTCTAGGATGGTTCTCTGTATGTAGACCGCTAACGATGAGGGACTTGATACTTGTTCACTATAGGGTGAGCGCTTACGGAAATGCGGTACACGATTGCGCCCATAGTGGGCGGCGCCCGCGGTTTGCATGCAGCCGGCACTCATACACGGACAGCATGTGTGGGGGCACTAAAAGGCGGTATCAGAAGCCGAATCGCCCCAGCAGATGTCGCTAGGGCCGTGCTGTGTCGGATTTTGTCGCCGTGGATGCACTTGCGTCATACTACGAACGCCAACAACTGTACGCACGTGACAGACATTGGTTTAAAACGACCGCGTTTAGGCCTTTTTAACGGCAGTCCAGACGAGGTGACTGAAGAAGTCGAACCGCCCCACTCAGCAGACGCCACTGGGTGCAGGCTCAAACTGTTTCCCCCTCCGGGGTAAGACTTGCGGCGCGAGGCCCGGACTTGAAAGGCAGGCGTGATATCTGGTGTATTGATGCTTCGCAGCGGGGGGGGTTCTTTTCAGTGTCGGGCAATCGCAGTTGTCGAGCAGTCTCGGAAGGCGTCTAGCTGAATTTTGCCCGGTGGAAAAGCTTGGTTGTTGGGGGGCGCAGCGACGATCGAACAATTAACGTGTGGTGTACAGTAGAGGTCCCTCCAAAGTGCTAGTTGGGTAGTGCTCGCCATGGTGCCTGTGAAATATTTTGACACAGAGAAGAACGACCAGTAGTGGAAGTATGCAGAGTAGTGCTGTAGTGCTGTAGTGCGGGTTGCCCCTGTAGGGCCGGTATTTCCGGCTGGCACACTACAGCACTACTGTAGCTTCAAACATTGAGGTATGGTGTACAGTAGCGTCGATACATGTTCGGTCCAGGCGGCGTTAGAGGTCGAACATCTTGAGCAGATATCGTTGGTGCAGGCTGTATAAATCTGCGCTCCACAGAAGATATGGATACCTGTGATTGAGAGTGTTGTGACTTAGCATTCCCGAGAGATAAGGAACGAAGTAGACATTTGCATGGGGTGCATTAGTTGTTGTATTGCACGTTCGCGAATGATAAGTGTCTAGTCGGCAGACGAAATTGATGGATCAAGTCGCCGGTATGGAGCTTCCTTCCTCCGACCTGCGTGCGTTTGATGCAGGTAGTGAGTTTGCATGGTCGTAGCAGGGTCTCGACACGTGCCTCGATAGAGGAGGCACGTTTTGGCCACGCCATTTACGACTGGCAGGGCTCCCCAACACGGGAAACGCCTAACATCATTGGAACACCCACGGGTTGTGTTTTGCGACATCATTTGTTGCATACATAGGCCATGGAATTGTTCATCTGTTGCACTTTCCTGTTGATCAAAATCGGTTCTTGGGTTAGGCATACTAAAACACAGTACGAGAATGCTCCTCAAGTGGGGTGCCTCAGAAAATTCCGTTGCACCCCTACTTTGGCGAACGTCGCGCGCCTTCGTAGGCGCAAAGGAACGGATTATTGTGGCCTCGGCTGTTCGGCGAAGGCAGCGCACAATTCACGCCGCCCCAGCTCTCGTTGGTGGCAGGTTGCATCGATTTCGGAGCCATGCTACTGTATAGTGCTACGATGCCATGCCACGGTGGTACAGAGGGTACGTTTGTAGGCCCAACGTTTTTGTGGCTGACGGGACTTCTCGTACCAAGGCTACGGAGGCGTACTCCTTTGGGTTATACCCCTCTGTCCGTAAATAGAATCACCGTTTTGCATTCAACTTTATCGTCAAACGGATCTTATGATTCCGGACAGAGTAGTACCTTGGACGCGCGCTACTTTAGAGGTAGTAATAGTACTGTTAGTATAGCACTTTTTGGCTGGTTCGTTTTCTGAATGGCGGGGCTCCTTAGCCTATTAGACTAACCCAAAATCGTCGGAATGTCATTGTGGTTTGGAATATGACTTTTTTTGTACACCTAGGCCAGGGGGCTGTTTATCGGGTTGCACTTTCATTTCCCTCCCGAGCATTTTGTTACTTAAAAATAGTATAGACCTCCTCAAGGGAAGAGCCTAAGAAACAAATTATAAATATTTAATATTAATAGTGCACCGCTAAAAAGTAGCACGTGGCCTTGTCCATGGGGTCGCACTCTCGTTTTCTCTTAAAGGCAATGTTTGGGTGAGATATAGAGACCTCCTCAAGCGACGACCTCGAAATAACAGAGTGCGCCGTTACCGTAGCGTGCCGCTGTCAACTTGAAGTGCCAACTTCAAGTGGCAATGGTCCGGCTACCATCACGTGTCAATGGTCTTGTCCACCCTAAGTGTCTATGGTCCTGCCATCCTCACGTACAAACGGTCTGGTCCACCTCAACTGCCCAATGGTGCTGTCATCGTCAAGTGGCAATGGTCCCCTCATCGTCATTGCCAATAGTCCTATCAACTTCAAGAGTTAATAGGGTGTTTGCGGGATACCAAATTTGAGTGGGTAGAAAAACATGCAACACTAGTCTAGTGTTGAAACCGACGAACGTTGTAGCCCAAAGACAACTCGACCCACGAAACATTAGGTTAGAAGCGCTATTTAGGCCCGTTTTCGCTTTTTTCGTGGGTTGAGTTGGCGTTGGGTTATGCCGTTCGTCGGTTGGAGTACTATTTATATTTTATTTCCCACCCAGCCAAACTTGATATCCCGCACATACCCCAACGGTCTTGTCGACGCCAACTGTCAACGGTCCTGTCAACTTCAAGTTCCAATGATCCTTTCAACATGACACAATTGCAAATGGTCCTGTCGACCTCAAGGGTTAATTGCCCTTTAATCTTGAAGTGTCAATGATCCCTTCATCGTCAATCGATATGTGCTAATGGTTATATATTCGTCGAGAGTCAATGGTTTTGTTCACGTCAAGGGTCAATGGTCTTACCAACGTCAACTGTCAATGGGCCTGTCCTTCTCAAGTGTCATATGATCCTGTCGAAGGGTCAATGATGGCCTTGTAAACGTCAACACGGTCAACGGCCCTACTAACGTCAAGTGTCAATGGTCCTGTCATGGTCAAGTGTCAATGGTCCTGTCAATCTTACGTGTCAGTAGTCTTGTCAATGCGAATCGCGCGGTCGAAGGGTCAACGGCCTTGTCAACCTCAACTGCAGTTCGACCCTATCAACGTCAAGTGCCAATGATCTTGTCCAACTGTTGATAGTCGTGTCATCATTAAGCGACAATCGTTTTGTCCATTGGTCCATGGTCTTGTCAATGTCAACGGCCAACTATCCTATCAACTTCAAGTGTGATTTATCCTCTCCACCTCAGTCGTTCATGGTCGTGTCTACCTCAGGTGTTGATGGTTCTGTCATCGTCAAGTGTTAATAGTGCTGTCAGTCTCAAGAGCCAATGGTCGTGTCCACCTCAACTGTCAATGGTCCTGTCGACAACCGTCAAGGGTCAGTGATCTTGTGCTCACATCAAGTGCGAAGGATCTTTTCGTCGTCAAGCGTCAATGGTCCTGGCACCGCCACGTGTAAACCGTCTGGTTCACCTCAACCTCAACTGTCCACCTCAAGTATGGCCGATGGTGCATACAATTATACAATACCTTTATTCACCCTGAGCGCGTTGGGTGCAGCCGCGTTGTTAATCGACCGCACCAGCTGCTGTTTCAGGTGCTTGCTACAGCACTGCATCAATATTGCCATACTGATTGAGCTGTACAGCTGTACTGGACACCAAATAAGAAACACAAGTTCTGACCCAGTTTGGGTGTTTTATTTGGCAAAGGGTGCTTTCTACGCGAATTTCAATTTAACGGATCCCGGATTTCTGATTTTCATGTAAACGTCAGCCTGCCTTTTTCGTACTCCCAGTTTCTTACGTGGTCTTCTATACTCTGTAGCCCAGGAAGTTCTTCGTTCAAAACTGAAAAAACAGAACGACGATCCTTCCCGCCAGGTGTGTGTGATGACCCTGGTCTGGTTTGGGACTGATGGTGACTGCCCACAGTGGCTTGGACTCTGGTGATCTGTGGTTGTCTGGCGTATGTGGTACCTGGTATCTGGTACAGTAGTACTCAAGTCGTCCCCCTAAAGCGCCGGTCTGTGCCAGCCGGAAGTACTGGCGCTATAGCGGCGACCCGCACTACTCCGCGTACTGCCACTACTGCTTGTTCCCATCTTTGTCGAAACATTTCACAGGCGCTATAGCGGGCAACCGACACTACTCAACCGGTACTACGGGGGGACCACCACTATACCGGGGGTATTGGGACCCATGATAGGCTCCTTGGTTCCCGTGATCTGGATGGGTGGAGTCTGCGTACAGTATCTTGAGCCTCTCTTGCACGTTTTACACCTACGCTCGTTATGCATCGGGCAGCGGGGGTGTTGCGGCATGGTGGCACTAACATTGAACCCAACGCTTGTCGAAGGTGGCTATCTGCTCCTGTTCTGCACACGCGGTTTATATGTGTAGGCAGGGACTGAGCTGGCGGAATATGTGCACATCCACGACTGTTAGTTTACTTACCGAAACGGTGAGAATGAAAAGAGACTTCCCCGGTCGGAAGTGCCTCTTCCTCTTGGAAAACTGTTTTGGTTCTAAATCCCAGACTCCTGTGGGGATCTCACTCGGTATCGCGTATCACGGTAGTACCGAGAAGCGCAAAAAGTCCAAGCAAAGCCACTGCTGTGCCAATCACATGCCCTGGCTCCGTTATTACTGGGGTAAGCTCAGCAGCATCCCCCCGGATTTAGCCGCTATTGTGTGACAGGATTGCTACATCCGGCCACTGTCACACGAGGTGCAGTGCATGCCTTGAATACGGCATCATCAGCCTCGGTTAGCCAACGGACACCATATACCGGTATATATTATGCCTTAAAGGCCATATACTACCATATGCCATACGAGGCCAATGTGTTTCGGTACAGTATTAATTGCTGTCCGTTCTTGCTTCAAGTTAGTCTGACGTCTGACTCGTTCAACGCGCAGTATGATACACCACACAGGGCAGACGGAGAGCTCATGATCGCGACCAACACTAACTACCACGCCCAACAATCAACAATAAACAATCAACACACTATAATAAACATGCAAGAAAAACGGAAACACACTAGAAGTCGACAACCCGATGGACCAACCCAAGAAAAAATATGAAGTCAAAAATTAATATTCCAGCAAAATATAAAAAAAAACAGTGCCTCGAGGGTGCTAAAAAATAAATCCACGACCCACACTAGCCTTCCCCCCCACCCCCAGAATAGACTGCATATATTGTTTTCGCCGTACCGCCGTACAATGATCCACTGTCCCAAATGTAGTGCACTACCCGTTAAGACATGCACAACGAAGCCTACACCCGCCCCTTTCCGAGCATTGCTCCACCGCCCGATGTAGAATATGCGCGATGGATTTCCACATAAACTTCGAGGCGTTCGTGAGGGAGGGGATATATTTCGAACCATCGACTACTCAGCGAATTCCTTGGTTTTCTTGTGGCTGACGCCCCCCGCGGAGGCTCGAATCTAAAAAAAAGGGAGTGTGGGTCATCGAGCTTTCTTTCTGTGCGCCCTCGAGTACCCCGCCTGGAACAGCGCAGTTGCGTTGTTCATCCTGTCCGTAACTATACACGAAAGCGGATATCAGAGGAGCAACGATGCACGGAACAGTACAATTGGAGATTGAAACTTGGCCACGGAGGCACAAAGTCAACAACAGAGGAAACGCTTGAATGTACGGCGGGAGAATACAAATAAAATATCGTTCATTTGGCCTTTGGCAAGGCTTAGTGTAAACGACTCGCATAAAACTATAGGAACAACGGGACCAATTCGACGACGCCTCTAGAACCTTATACAGAGTGGTGGTCCCTCTACAGCGCCGGTATGTGCCAGCCGGAACTACCTGCACTAAAGCGGCAACCGGCACTACCCCGATACTGCTACTACTGGTTGCCCCTGTTGGTGCCAAGCGCCTTCACAGGCACTATCGCGGCAACTGACACCGCCCAGCCGGCACTATAGGGAGACCCCCGACGCATCCTACGATAGAGATACAGCATGTTTTTTCTGAAGCTCATCACTTGAGGAGCTCTATGCCCCACAGAAAAACTGATTTTGAGGCAAACTGAAAGTGCAATGCGACGAACAAACCCGTAGCCCATCTATACAAAAACAAAATGTAAAAATAGAATGACAATCAGACGATTTTGGGTTAAGGAGCCCCGTAATCCAGAAAGTAAAAACGCCAAAAAGTGCTACCTCTATCGTAGAACGCGTCCCCACAGTAGAAGCAAACGCAGAAACATATCTCTCCCAGATCGACCACTGCCACTACTACTATTCCGCTGAACCGTACGGCCGATCCACGCCCTACAGTACGGTATACCGTATACCTGGTAGTACGCATGAGACCGCACCCTCTAGGGTCAATTTCCGAGCCCCCCAGATTCTCTTAAAACCGGGGGGGGGGGGGCGATAACCGTGGTTTTGGGAAGATTTCATCGGAATCTATCCAAAGACGCATCGATCACCGTTGGCGCGCTCCCCATCTTCGTCGAGAAACTCAGCACGTAACTTTGACCGAGTATTGGCTATGAATGCCGTGTTTAACGACAGGCGCAGGGTCCAGCCGAACACAGTAGAGACGGAAGTGGTTTCACGGCGCTCGAGAAGAGCCTCAGTGCTGGTGCAGTGGGCGTGAGTGGGAGTAAAGAAGGGGGAACTGCAACAATAAAAGACAACTAACTGGGTAAACATTTTGTCAGCTCGTCAACACAATAAACGTAAAATCGGGTACCTTGGTACCTGGTACCGGTGCATAGTATGGTAGGTCGTGAAAGGACACTCGGCTCCCTGTAGGTTAAGTGTGGACGTTACAGCAAGCGTTGCTTCACAGCAATTCGAAAGAGGGCCAGATCAAGAGCTAGATCGTCCACATCCTGCCGTTATGGCACGTTTTGTGCGGGATCTGTGTACTGTAGTAGTCCACAGATCTTACTCGGGAGACGTGCGCTAGGTGATGCAGACCATACGGGTTCCACACGGCAGCATGACCGAAAGCATGCAGATCATACGGCTCCCGCCCGGCAACATGGTCTAGGCCATGCAGGTGGTATAGACCAGGGATCTATCTTCCCTGACAGGTATATATCATGCATGGGGATCTGAGCTATCCGCGGTACGCTACTATTCGATAGAAGGTCGCTGCTGGAGCTCCATCGACGCAAACGACGACGGAGGCAACAAATTATAACCAGGAAGACAGCTACTGTACTTTACTGTACTTTGAAACCAGCCAACGCCCGCTACGACGGCGAAAACATGAACACTTCTTCACAAACCGGACAGATCACACGATCTACTGCAGGTCATCTATGACAGATCCGAGATTTGTCGGCATGGCATATTGAGCAGGATCTGTGTACTGTATGTATTAATTGTACATACGCGAACCAGAAAACAAGTGCTAGATCGTCCAGATCACCCGGCTCTCACCCGGCAGGCAGCATACCAGGTACCGGTAATCGGTAGGCCATGCAGATGATACATATAGAGACTATAAACCAGGGATCCGTCTTCCCTGAAAAACGCAGATGATCGATAGGGACTTGATCTGGACGATGTGTGCACATGTATGTTGTAATCGCCGCCGAAACATGAAAAATACGCACTACGTAGCAAAAATTAAACTATTAATACCTGTGCAAAGAAAGAAAGGGTGAAACTCAGCAATGAACAACCAAAACGGCGACCTGGAAAAAGCCCGGGAAAGGACCATCATGCTCTGGCCCCTGCCATTCATCGTCTGAAGCATGCGCTGCTTTGGGCTTATGCCATGGCTCTAATTTTTATGCAGGACTCGGCAGATCTCCTTTTCAATCCGATCTCCGAACATATCTTCTCTAAGAATATGTTCTCTGAACGTATCTTCCCCAGCAGCAGCAAATGTGCTCCGAAGCATATATTTTCCAGCCAATGTTCTCCGAGCAGGTCTTCTCCAGCAATGTTGGGGACACTCCTGCCGAATCGTCGCGCATGTTGCATGTTTGCCATCAGCGCACAGTCCGTCGGGTGGATGTGGATGGTGTTTAGGGATCTCCGGTGGCCTCTCCAAGCACGACCGCCTTTCGGGTCTTCGGTGGTCACTCGAAGTACGACCAGACTGTCGCCCCCCACGGCTCTTCGGTGGCCAACCATACTACCACCAGGCAGTCCCCCTCAGGGGTCTCCGGTGACCAGTCAGGACACGATCAGACTGTCCTCTCCCCTCCAGAGCTCTCCGGCCGCCAATCGAGGTACGATCACGTTGCAACCTTCACGGATCTCCGGTGGGCACTCGAATTACGGTCAGGCTGTCATCCCCTTAGCGGTCTCCGTTGGCCAGTCAAAGTATTAGATTAGGCTGTCGTGGCGCGCTCAGGGCCCTCCGGTGGCCACTCGGAGTACGACCTGGTCACGACCCTTGTACGGGTTTTTGGTAGGCAATCGAAGTGCAACCAGGCTGTCGCCCTTGGAGTACGATGAGGTGGTCAGTCGGAGTACGATGAGACTGTGCTGTCATGCGACCCTTTTGGTCAACACCAGTCGGGCGGATCTTGGGCCCGATGCGTAAGTCAGGACCTCGTCCGGGTCAGCCTGCACAAGGAGGCAATCAACAAACAGAGAGTCGATCGTTTTCGCCGAGCGGGCGGATGGGATGCGGCACGCTTCGGTGGGCATCCACGTGTTATTTACACCAACCAGTAGATATATGCACCTTACTACGTTACCCCGACTTTGCGACAAAGGTTTCCGATAGCACAAGAATAACACACGCTTGGTTCTGTTACCGTGAGGAAAACAATCGCCCATCCATGTCATCCCCCCCACAGGAGGCACATGTATGTGTGTTGACTGTACGTTACATTGGCTCTTGCACACCGTACACGCAGTCGCGTCGACACAAGCCGCAACCACTTCATGACCTTTCATGGAAACAGGGTTTTGCCCGATTGGTTGCTGAATCTGCTGTGAGCGATTTCACGCCTGGTAGATATGTTTACCGTAGGTCCTATTAACTACGTTCCCCCTTAATACCTGGTATATAGCATACCTCTTGTATACCGTACCGCTTGTCCCTTACCTGATCCGGGTCGAGAGCGACGTCGAAGCGAGCGCAAATGGCCGCGATGATCATCGTTGCCTCCGCCTGCGCGACAGCCTGAATCGATAAAGCCAAACATGAAACGGTGCGACATAAACATGGGGAGGGCTGTGCGCGCAGGCCATTGATAGAGCGCACGCTACGAGGTTGACGGCAATGTTTCCTGAGGCTCCTTAAACAAAAGTGATTTGGAGCAGAAAGAATCTTCTATATTATACCAGATGCACAATCCCATGACGTATTTAGGTATTAATAGGTATACAACGGAATCTATGATTAGTGCAAAACAAGAACGAAATTCCGACGATTTTGGGTTATAAAACCCTTTAGAGTCCGAAAACCTCTCCCTGTACTAGTTCTACGAAATTTTCCCCAAAAATGGGTTTCCAGTCGTGGAGGGGTTAAGGGGCCCCATCGTTTAGAAAACGTTTCAGCCGAAAGTGCTATTAATATCAATAGTGTAGAATACCTCTATCGTGTGCTATTAACTATAACTAACAGTACTCTGATCTCGTGGCACGCGTTGGTGTTCACATTATTACATCACATTTTTACAGTAAATCAAACGATTTCATACATTCGGTGTGGTGGGGGATTTTCCAGATCGGCTATCCTCACGTCCTGGCGGCTGTTAGACTTTCGAAACTACAAGCAGTACGCACCCGAATAATGTTTTGATGGATACCAGCATGAGGTTGTCGCGAGATGTCCGTCTTGCGCCGGTTGGCTGATTCCAAGGAGAGCACTACCGTTTCCCGGCGAACCAGCAACACAGTGACAAGGTGGTACCAGGTCTCCTACCCCTTTGGGTACTGCAGACATGACCATATTTTGAGTGGTTTGTTCACAAACATGTGGCCACGGTACAGATAGTTCTAAAGGGATCACACCCCACACTACTATCGTACCACTAAATATCGCCCCACCTATATACCAAACTTCAGATCGCTGGCGTCCACAGAGGTGCGTTTGGGGAAGAAACGTACCAGGTACTGTATTCGCGTGAAAGGGTAGTTTTTATCGAAGCAAACTTGTCGAAATTCTCAAGAAAACAAAAAACTCTCGATTTCCAAATTTATGCAAATATGATTGGAAATTTGAACTATTACGGGGGAACGTAGTTAATAGGACCAAATGCTGGTCGTAAAAATAGGGAAATACATAGGATTTTGTGTCTACCGTAGGTCTTATTAACTACGTTCCCCCGTAATATTGACTTACAATGAGCAACCTTAAAAAAAAAGAACACGGAAACTTATATTTCCATATTTTTGAGTATTTGTCGCACCTTTCCCGGGCATGATCTTGGGCCGGAACCTAACGAAAGGAAAGCTCTTTCGTCGTGATTCACGCTCCTCTTGCCTCCGGCGTTTCCCCCTTTACCCAGTAGCGCCTCTTCGCGTTCATCCTCGATCCACCTGGTTTCATCAAGAGAGCATGCAAACGACGGACGATTCAACGGGGGATGGCAAGGAGTTTCGCCGCGAGCGGGATGATATTCCTTGAGGTATTGGTTCTTCATCGTTCGCCGCCGGTTCGTGGGGCACGTTGGGTAATTGCCTGACAACTGTTCGCCTGGAGGAAACATTCCAGGTGATCGATTTTTGCCAAAATCGAAGGGCGGTTAGGGTAATCGCACGGTAGGGGTGCAACAATAAGTCCCTGAGCTCCTGATATCAGGAGCTCAATATCTCACCCGAAACATGACTTCCAAGGTTTTTGTTCGCGCAGCCCGATCAACATCTCTATCCGCTAGTCCTAAAACAAGAAGCACTCGTATGATGATTATACCAACCGGTAGTTGCTCACTTCAGGAGCTCAACCGGTCAGGAACGTTTGACCCCAAAAAGTGCAACCCTTACTGTAGGATGACTCGTTACAGTGGTCGGTCGGCTGCCCAGCCATAAACTGTATCTCCCGCATGGTGCCGATAAGGTCAATTGAGCACTATGCATTATTATAAAAAAGTATAAAAACACTCTAGCTGTGAGATCGGGGGTTTCGTCGAAACTCATTTTGCAAGCTGTGTGTGATACATCGATCGCGCGTTTCACGGGGGGGTTATATGTCCTCATGAAGGGTACAGGTCAGCGACTCTCCTTAGTACTAGCGAGTACCAGGATCAATAGTATGAGTCGTAGACGATTTGTGGTTAATCAATCTGTGCACGGAAGGTATATACCCTATATGGTGTAATAGGGTAAAGCCGTTCTTTTACGATAATTACAGCGGCACCGAGGCACCCCCTAGGGCCTGTATCATCCGTACGCTGCAGATGCGATACGCCTGTTTGTCCCCTTTTGCTACTGGCAGGATAGCGCCTCTTTCGGGTTATATGGACACCAAGGCGCACCCTCCATGTGTCAAAAATTACTAAGCTTAAAAAAAGTTATTACCAAGGCATACCCTCCATGTGTCAAAAACCACTAAGCTTAAAAAACTTAATATGTTTATCAAACATTAAAAATACACTACAGCTGTGAGATCGAACATTTGATCAAAACTCATCGTTGCTAGTTGTGTGTGTGATATTTCGATCGCGCGTATTTCAGAGTGCGTATGTCCTCATGAAATAGATAGGTCGGCGGTTCCCCTTAGTGCTAGCTATTAATATTACCAGGGTCACCAAGGTGATACAAATCAACCTGTGCACGGAAACTCTTAAAACCCGTTTTGAGGGACACAGTTATTTTGTACCATGGTGTCCGGAAGTCCCGCGAGCGAGGGTCTCTGAGCCCCCCCGCGACACATGCTACTTTAATGAGTATAATACCGCCATTACTAGTATTTGCCTTCTAAGGCAATTTGCCTTCTGAGGCTCATCACTTGAGGAATATGATATTACTCTATACTGTACCTCAACCAAAAACAGAATTTGTGTTAACTAAAAGTGCAGCCCGGCAAGCAAACCCATATAGCCCAGGTATACAAAAACTCTTACAATATTATTTTAGCAACAACAAAATATGACAATTCCGGCTATTACGAGAAACAAAAATGGCCAAAACGTGGTACCACTCTGTCCATAAATATAAGAACCGTTTCGTATTCAAATTTATCATAAAACGGACCTTATATTTCCGGACACAGTGGTACACTATTGATAGTATCGTATCACGCGTCTTGCCGGAGCATACATGGTCCCGACCAAGTGAATACCATGGGGAGGGGCGCTCACCTCTCAGGAACAAAGTCTTTAGCCCTGGTGAAGAACTCATCCGAAAGCCCGGCGTATCTCGTGAGCACGATTACACCCGTATCTTTCTCCAACGGCGTCCCGTCTACCATCGTCGTAGCTACCTGTAGACCCGTAAAAGAGAAAACGTAATATTACCCACCGTTATAAAAAAAAACTGCCGGAAAAAAACTTAACGCCATCGAAAAAAAACATTTTCTTTAAATGGTATGTACCTCCGGAATGACCGAAAAATATATATTTTTAACTTGATTTTAATGTAGAAAACATTTTTTGCAGAGTCTATCGACGATTTCCCCAAGATTTCTTTCTCCGACCCGCATATCTTCAGATATTTCGGGCATTCTTCTACTCCTCCCTCTTCGATCATTTTTTTGTCAAAATTAAACATGCTCTGAATAAAACTTCCCGGTCAAAAACTGCTAGAAACAAGTAGACTGACGTCATCATCCACGGCCAAGTTTTTATTTGTTTTTCTTCCAAAAAGTGACGTCACGATTCCGGATGACTACAAACTAATGTCGACCTAGGATTTCCCAGCAATCAGAAATTCCAACCTGAAAAAATTACCTTATCTTTCTACGCTAATGTCAACATAAAACTGCGGGTACGAAATCTCTTTCTACACTAAACATTCGGTTGCACATGCATGCACAGTAGTACGTTTGAGAAATGGAGTACACCGTGCGGGTTGGTTGCGTGACATTGGCACCAAACGAAAGCGAAAGAGACCATGCCTACGCGCGCACTACTCAAGAGTACGCGCACATGGCTTGGGCGAGTATTGCGGGGGACCTACCAGGTATACGTTTACCGATTTTTACTACCAACATTTGGTCCTATCGACTACGTTCCCCCGTAATAGGCGTCTGCTATCTTTCTTCAACGGAGTTCCATTTATCATTTGTGGTAGCTTCCTGTGGCCCGTCAAACACGGGTTGGGTTGCGCGTATGCACAGCACGCTTGAGGAATGGAGGAGACCGTGCGGGTTGAATGGGTGGTATTGGCACCAAGCGAAAGTACAAGCAGCGGCCAAGCCTACGCGGCCCGTCAAACACGTGTCGGGTTGCGCAGGGATACATTTGAGAACATGCGGAGTCACGGGGTTCGATTGGGTGATACTGACATCAAGCGAAAATGCAAGCAGCCAGGCTAGTTGGCTGAATCCGAGGCATGCACTCACCCCGTTATGGAAAAACAAAACCGTCGAGGAGCTGCTGAGTCTCAGCGTCTCCGTGAATAGTGCCGAACAGAAAACCAGCTCGGACAGTTGCTCCCTCGTCGAAACCAAGCCATCGCTGCTTGCGGCGCACGTCAAATTAGGAGACAATGCCAAGCGCAGCACGGCAAACGGTTGAGGAAGAATAGTCCAAGGCGATACCTTGCGACAAGCAAGGTCTTGCGTTTCCCCCTATTACGGGGGACCATAGTAAATAGGACCTACGGTATCCACAAAAAAACTAAATGTTTGCCTATTTTTAGTGACAATATTTGGTGCTATTTACTATGGCCTCCCGTGATAGCACACTAGAAGGCCGGTACGCCGGTACTGGTTTGCCGTCAATGGATTGCCCACAACCCCACAATGGTTTATGGGATATATCTACCATCATGTGATGATATGATGGCTGCAGCAAAGCAGGGGCGTCATCGTGGGGACGGTAATGCCCGCAGAGGTTTCTACCGAAGGAAGCGTGCAGGTGCTCGGGGGAACACTGCGTGGGGACATACTCGCAACCGTGTGGCTAACCCAATATTCTACTGTAGTCTAGTTTAGAGAAAACTCTCAATCGCACAGCTGAAGCGCTTTTTTGTTTTGTTTTAAATAGTATGCTGTGGTACGTTAGACACCACATCCTCGAACAAACGGACGCTGCTGCCAACCAAAACCTTTTCCTTCCGCCATAACACATTCCACACAAACTCCAAGCAAGTTTTCCCACAACGTTGGGAGGATTCTAGAAGGGTTGGATACCACATAGCACTATATGCAAGGCCGACTAGACGAAATGGCGTCGGGCGTAGTACCCCTCTGGCCTTTCCCGAGCCAGCCGAAGAAGTGTAGATCATCTACAGACGCGTTCTACGGTAGAGGTAGCACTTTTTGGCGTTTTCATTTTCTACATGACGGGGCTCCTTCACTCAAAATCGTCGGAATGTCATTCTACTTCAGCAGTATGCTTTTTTTGTATTGGTGGGCCACGGGTTTGTTCATCGGATTACACTTTCAGTTTGCTCAAAATCAGTTTTTCGGTGAGGGTATCGAGTTCCTCAAGTGAGGAGCTTCAGAAACGAAAAATGGTGAACCTCCATCGTAGAATGTGTCAACCACGACCGCGTCTTTCTCTGTCTGTGCGGAGCCACCCGTAGGGCCTCCTCTCTACAACATTATTGCATCTCGGGGTGCTTGGCGAGATGGATCGTGGCCCGGCACAGGATGCATATGAGTCATCCCGCGGTAGGGGTGCAGCAATAAATCCCTGAGCTTCACGAATTCCAATATTTCGTTCGCGCAACCCGATCAACGTTTCTATCCGCCAGTCCTAAATAAAATGCATTCGTAAGCTGATCAAACCAACTGGTAGTTCCTCATTTCAGGAGCTCAACTGGTCAGGAACGTTTGACTCCAAAACGTGCAGTGGGATGACTCATATGTATCTGGCCCCTGAAGCGGTTAGGTACCAACCAGCACTACAAAACCGCTACAAAGCCATGTACACAAACGGGCGACGCGCAGCTTTCTCTGGCCTGTCCGGAGCCACAGTCGTCAAGACCAACGGGCAAAACGTTCATATTTCTCTGACCCTTCCGGAGGCGAAGCCTTCTAGGCCAACGACGGCGCGACACGCGTACTTCTCTAACCCGTCCGGAGCAACTCGGAGGGCCTCTTCTCCGCATCGGGCTTGCATCTCGGGGGGTGCTTGGCCAGATAGAGCAGGGTTTAGCGCAGGATGGAGCACCGCCCGGCCCTTGAAGAGGTTACCGGTAAGTGCCACGCAGCACTACAATGCCCGCAAGGCGAACGGGCGACGTGGGTCTCTACGGCCTGTCCGGAGGCTAAGCTAACTACTAAGCTAACTACAAAGCTAACTAGACCAACGACGCGTGCTATGTATTAATACTAGTAATACTAGTAATACTACTATTAGTATAGCACCTTTTTGACCATTTTTGTTTCTGGATGATGCCCAGGGCTCCTTAACCCAAAAATCGTCGGAATGTCAGTCTTGTTTAGCAAAATATATATACAGTATACTTGTATTTGGCATGCCTAACCCATTCATTCATCGTGTTGCATTTTGACTTTACTCAAATCTGTTCTGGGTGGGGTATAGAGCTCCTCGAGCGAGGAGCGTCAGAATAAAAAGGGTGCACCGATACCGCAGAACGTGTCCAACGGGTAACGTGTATATTTCTCTGACCTGTCCGGAGCGACTCGGAGTGCCTCTTCTCGGCATCGGGTTTGCATCTCGGGGTGCTTGGTCAGGTAGATCATGGCCCAGCACAGGACGAACGACGTTGTTCCCGTGCCGCCGATAAAGAGGCTGCGGAAAATGGTTCGTGTGCCCATTGCCGATCGATGCGGTCGGTATGCGGTAGTGCAGCGGGTGAGGCTTTCAGCGTTAGCATCACATCTCTTCTTGGTGCCAGACAGCTACTGTATGTAAAGGGTTAAACGCGTCGTCAGCGCTCGTCAAGCAATGCCACACCACGACATGAATGGCGTTCGTTGTTCCCGTCGCACCGATGGAGAGGCTGCGGGAAACGGCCCCAGAAGCGAATGGGAAATCTTCCACGATATTGCTTACACGTGCAGCGAAAGACGCGTGCGCACAACAAACAAACCAAACGAGAGAAAACAAGAACCACTACGCATCACGACCAACCAAATGTGGTTGTGCTGCAGTTTATGCGCCTGCCCGTATGCCACATGCTACGATAGAGGTGCGCCCGTTTTTTTCTGGGGATCCTGACTTTAGGGCGTTCTGAACCTCACCCACCAACGGATATTTGAGTTAACTGGAAGTGCAACCCGATGAACAAATCCATGTGGCCTAGGTGTACAAAACAATCGGACTGAAAAACAAGGAGTTTCCGACGATTTTGGGTTAAGGGGCCCGTCATTCAGAAACAAAAAAGCCAAAAGGTGCTACCTCTATCGTAGAACACGTCGTATCCTGACCGGACGCTCCTCGGCCTAGCTACTTGCCTGGCGTGTACCTATGACAGCGACAAGCACGTTTCGCCTGGCGTGTACGTTCTGATCGACGGGACTCCTCGCCTCACGAGCTACGCAGCATCGATCGGGCGCCCCGTTTGTATCTTCTGATGCTACTCGGTACTTACATAACTAGACCATGGGATTGGTTTTCTCGAGGTAAGTCCTTGGGTGGGGGTGTTGGTCTTCTCATGCCTTGAAGTATGTCCTACCCCCGCAAATATTGGTGCTATTGGTGCTACTGGTGCTACTGGTGCTATTATTGGCACTATTGGTGCTATTGGTACTATTGATGCTATTGGTGCTATTGATATCCCTGCCCTAGCTTGCGCCTACGTACCTCATAATCTGCTGTACCATCTCTTTATCCGAGAACCCCATCCGGTCGGGCAGATGCTTTCCGTGTTTTTTCTCCTCTGCCTCCGCCACCATGTGTCGCAGAAGCACCCCAGCGGATGTGCTCTCGACGGCGCCCTTCCCCGAAACATTCTCGGCCTCCTTTCTGTGCTTGATACGGGCTTTGTCAATCGCGCCCTGTGTGTTTTCCACGGAAAATACGTAATCGTTATCGGGGGTTCTGCGATACAGGATAGTGGGGCTATTGGTTATACGATGTATAGCTGTACTCATTTTACCTCGCAATTACGTCAGCATTGGGTGTATGGACCCGCCAAAGTATACATAATGCTGGCCATACGGCACTACCCATGTGCCCACGTAGTCGCTTCGCCGAGTAGCCTAGCGCGTAGTGCTGCGCTTCGAAGGATATAACCAACAGGATGATGTATCCTGTGTCGTTTGTGATGCTTCCCTCGCACTATGTACCAGCGTTGCACCGGACATCCGCCGTCAGGAGTGTGAAAATCGCTGCGGGTTTGGCTTACGATGTACTTGGGCGGACGCATCCTGAAGCAGAGGTACGTATCGAAAAGCCTTCCGGGTATCGACATGGTATCGACATGAGAGGATGTGGGACGTTGCTACACTACAACGAAGGTCCACTCTTGGCGAAAGTGTTTTTTTACTGACGGGGCTCTTTGATTAATATTAATAGTCAATTAGACTAAACAACCACCCGACCTCGTTGGGATGCCATTTATTATGCGGACACATGCTACGACAACCGATTTCGAGAAAATTGAGAGTGCAACTCGATGGACTATCCCATGGCCTAGGTAAAAGCAAAACGTTCGTATCGCAAAAAAAAAGAGTGATATTCCTATAAACGATTTTGTGTTAGGGAGCCCCGTTATTCAGAAACAAAATAGCCAAAAAGTGCTACCGCTATCGCAGAACGCGTCCGTGTTTCAACATCGAATTTATTGAATTTATTGTATGCCTATTAATAGGCCACGGGATTGTCTCCCGAGCCGCACGTTCACTTTTTCCCCCAGCGTCGGGTGGGGTAAAGAGGGTCTTAAGTAAGGCGCCTCAGAAGAGAAACGCCGCACCCTTCACGGTAGCATGCGGTACAAGGGCATATTGTGCCGTAACCCTCCCCGCGGGAGGTCTGGATTAAAGAACCTATTCCTGTAGCGCTACGTTTCGTTCGCGCAAACCGAGCAGCATTTTCTATCCGCTATATGGTCCTAAAACAAGTGCACTCGTAAAATGATCATAGCAACTGGTAGTTCTTCACTTCAGGAGCTCAACCGGTCAGGAACTTTTGACCTTTCACCCCGAAAAGTGCAACCCCTACCGTACCGTACCGTACCGTACCGTACCGTACCGTACCGTACCGTACCGTACCGTACCGTGGGATTACTCCATAACACCCTCTTTTTCTGAGGTATGATACTCACTTCAGGACCTCTCTACCCTATACCTCACCCAGGCACTGATTCCGAGCAAACCCAGAATGCGCACCCGATGAACGCGAACCAATAATGTTGCGAAAAAAGGCATGTCATTCCGACGACATTGAGTTGAGGAACCCCGTCATTCAAAAACAAAAATAGCCGGAAAGTGCTATACTAATACCTAGTGTAGCAGGCTTCGAGCACTAAAACCGAAGACTGAAAATGGATAGGGTAGGCCCTACACTATTAGCGCAAGTCCCTTAAAAGTATGACCCCACTACCGAAGTCTTGGCCGTCGAGAGGGTGGTTTGCTCACCTGAACCATGTTCTGCAGCAGGCTAGACTGCGCGTGCGTGTGTCTTACCCAAGGCAGCAACCACGGTATAGTAACCCACCCGAGCCTGAGGATGCGCACGCGGTACAATTTCAACAGCAGTAGAGGCAGCTAAGACCATAGCATTTTCCCACATCGGGCAGATCGCGATCTACTACTATTACGGGGGAACGTAGTTAATAGGACCGAATATTGGTAATAAAAATATAGAAATATATAGGTTTTTGTGTCTACCATAGGTCCTATTAACTACGCTACTACTGTAGGCAATCTAGATCACTTATCGGTCGTTGACACAGTATCTGTTGTGCAGGATCTGTGTACCGTAGTAATAGTACGGATCCCACCCAGAACACATCATGACATATGCTATTAATAGATGGCTCAGATCGTCCGGCTTTCACTCGGCAACATGATACATGATACATGATACCTTAACACCATGCAGATCATTCTTCATGTAAGTATCTGCCCTGACACACAAAGGCCATGAAAACTAATCCGGGTGTTGTATACCCTGGTATATCGCATCTGTCTGATGCGTTGAGTATCACAAATCGAACTCGACTCCGCCTCAGACTGCAGTGGTTTTTAGCTACAGTAGACAACCGTACGGCCAACATATCGAGTCCGCTGACTGCCATACGGGACGATATGAGTGCCATGCCTCAGTACCCTGCACAGTACGGCCTCCTTTCACAACCAGTGTTATCATCTATTTGAACCCGACGTAACCCATGGAGAGTGTTCAAAGTCCGATAACTTGTAACTGTCACACTTCGAACGTTCTCTTGGTAGAGAAATTCCTGCCGCGCGAAAATAACGTCCTACAATGAACGTCGTCGGAACGGCGTTGACAAATGTCTGCCAGCAGTAAGTTATGACTTACTTTACGGTTACCACGTCAACTGTTGCAACAGACAGCCTACCGTAGTCCGTGGTACTCGCGTTGCCTCGGTCAATACATTACTATTCATAGACGGAGTGCCGTTCCACAGGTAGGTGTGTTCTCTTCCATCCTGAAGTTCTGAACATGCAACTAATACAAGTAGATCGCCCGGAGATCCCCTATTCTACCACCGCAAGGACCCGCAAACCGCGATGCACAGACCTGGTCCGTGACAGCTAGATACGATTGACAGTAGTAGTGCTGCACCAAAGTACCGAAAAAGCAAGCCGAAATGCAGAATCACGAATCTTACATAATGCCGATAATGCCGATAATGCCGAGCAGCCTACCCCGATCGACTGCTATAATGCATATATTTATATAGACTATACACATACTTCGAAGTATGTATGTATAGTACTACAGTCCGTGGGTGACGCCAAAACTCAAATAACGAGTGGCTGCAACATGGTGCCAATACCAACACTCACATGTAGCTAACGGCCGTACTGTGTACAGACACTATGCGAAGGTTACGATTGTCATGCGAGCAAGCTGCTACACTTCGTAGGTGATGCCAAACCTCCAAAAACTCACAGCACGCACATAGTCAGCGGCTATATATATATACTAATTCGGCGATGCGAGCACTGAGCCCTTCATATGATAGCTAGCGGCTGTAATGCGTAGGCAGGTAATGTTAATGCTCACAGCATCTACAAATCCAGCGGCTAAAGCGCGAGGGCCATGGACGGCAACATACCTTCGAACAACTTTTTGCAGTTTTCTAGTGTCTACAGTAACTAGTCTAGCCTAACTACCGTACTGTAGTGCAGCTCCATCGGTGAGAAACGTTTGGGCGATAAAGTGCTAAACAAAAATATACCCGTATCGTAGCGTTCATGACACTAACGTAGATAATAGCTAACACAGCTAACGCCTGCACACGAGGGTAATGGACGACACCATAGCAAGTCCGGACATAGTTATTTGCGGGGGACCATGATCATAGTAAATAGGACCTACGGTACAGACAAAAACCTTTACATTTTCCTAGTTTTACTAATATCATTTGGTCCTATTTACTATGCCCCCCCGTAGTAGCGTCTGCTCTATTCGAAACACGGAGCCCAAAAAGTTACCCCCCTGCCGTAAGCTGCGTCTAGCGGCCATACTACTTGGAGTCATCCCACGGTACGGTAGGGGTTGCACGTTTCGGGCAAAGGGTTTCTGGCTTTCAATGGTTGAGCTCCTGCAGTGAGGTACTACCGCTTGGCATGATAATTTTACGAGTTTGTTTGTTTTAGGACTAGCGCATAGAAGGCGTGTTGGTCGGGTTGCGCAAACGGACGCCTTTACATTCAGTCATGTTTCGGGTGAGATATTGATTGATGATTGATGATTGATGATTGATGACCTCCTCGTGTTAGGGGCCCACAGACTTCTGCTGCAGCCCTTCCGTGGGATTTGTCCTTAGGTGATGGAGGCATGCTACCTACGATACTATTATACTAGTACTACTATTAGACGACGCGTTCTACGATAGAGGTAGCACTTTTTGGCGTTTTTACTTTCTGGATGACGGGGCTCCTTAACCCAAAATC
>JBBMKB010063336.1:0-15573 GCA_037833945.1 Alaria marginata
TCTGGTGAGATATTGAGTTCCTAATGTTAGGAGCTCAGGGACTTATTGCTGCACCCCTACCGTGGGATGACTCTACCGTGGGATGACTCAGTGCCGCCCGTACGGAGGGCTGTACTGGAACGCCTTCCGGACGCCTGCTCCGACCGCAATAGCAGGTTTGGCGAAAATTCTTCTGACCGACGAAGCTACTCACAACATCGGTGGACCTCCTCGTGATTGACGTTGTATACCAATTATTGCTCGGTGGATTGTTCGATCGGGTGCCCTTTTCGTTTTTTTCGATGACACTGGCTTGGTTAGGCGGACGACTTCAAGTATACATGAAGACTCGCAGAAATACGAAGTTTTCCAGGTACCGTGCAACCCCTATCGTATCACGCGTCTGTGAGCAGAGGACATACGCACTCATAAACAATCTGCACTACAGTAGAGCTAACGACCGCTGCTACGCAAGCGGGTCCAGTACAGAGGCAACCAGTTGGGAGAGACGCCGACGACATAAGCAACCAGTAAAGACTCTGTGGACGCAAGAACGACATCTATATTTCACAAGTTAGTGGTACGAGTCGGGGCACCGTCTCGGAACTTGCACCTGCACCAATAATACCAGCTATTTTGTTTGCGATCGATTTGTTTACGCGATGCGCGTCAGCGTAGAAAGCGCGTAATGTGATTTGTTGTTGTACTCTATATGCTGTACCTGTTATACGCTGTTGAAGCTCAGCTTTGGGATCATCGTTGTCATCGACCGTTGCGTGTAACAGCGGAGAAACCTCGTAAATCAGTTCCTTGTTTCCAACCCGTTTTTCTAGGCCTACTGGTGTGGGAGACAACATCGGCAAACACAAACAAATTCCCTATCTATGGTGTCAACACCCACACAGTCGTGTGAAATCTAGGTTTTTCTGCCGCAGCAGCGAAACACGGTGCTTTCCGCACACATCACACACCACCGCCGACAGTTCCTCGTATCGCAGGGCACGAGATAACGTCAAACGTCCGAGGCTGCATGCTCCAATGCCCTCAGAGTGCTCGCTGCCAAGTTTGAGCGGTTGTTGTGATGCTGTGTGGCTGGAGATATGTCTCGAAACGTGAGCGCCTGACCCATTTATTGCTCATTTTTTATCTAGAAATAAATGGACCGGAACCGGGCCCAAGTTCCGTCTGCAAAAACCAGCTCAAACAATTGGTTAGGTTCTCTCCTTTCGAGCCTTTAGTACAGCCACACGACATCACCGGCCTTCGAATTCGGCAGGGTGCAGCCTGAGAGCAGTGGAGCAAGCGGCCCTGGAGGTTTGACGTCGTCTCGTGCCCTGCGCGGCGAGAAATCGTCGGTCGTGGGTGATTGTTCGGAAAGCACAGTATGTCTTGTTTGGGCGGTGATCGCAAATGGCTCCAGGCTGCCGACCGTACTGCCCTGGGGTTTCACACAATGAAAGGAAATCTAGGGAAGGGTGGGGGCGTTCCGGCTTCGTCTCCCATAAAAGTTGGCATATGCTTCACTGGTACTGCCCAGCTTAATCCTAGCTCGTGTATTTGTAGTTATTTTCGCCGACCCCACGCTCTTTCATTTTCAGGCCGTCCTTTATTTTTGTGATATGCGGTACTTCAAACCACATCACATCCACCTGACTCGATGCTGGGTGTGCTGGGCAATGATGGGCGGAAATAGTAACTGAATGTGTGTCATACACGTATTGTATAATTGTCCTCTGTTTTTCTCCCCTGTACAGACATTTGTTTTGATCGCGCGAGCTTGTCTCTTACCCTGTGCCATCGTCATCAAAACCTCTTATCGTGAAATGAATCCACGTGGATGTCTGCCAATGTTCAGGTTTGGACTGACCCTGCTGCTCGCGACGACCTGGTAAAGCGATGAAGATACCGATCGCTGCTCCCGTAGCAGCTTTGGTAGTCCTCCTGTTCGGAGTGGGCATGGCCTTTGGGCAGCTAGAGGAGGCTTTAACACCGACGGAGTTCGTCGAGTCAGCATGCAACCTGACGGTTTACCTTTCCGTGAGGTACAGTCATTGATAGCGATACATTGCCATCAAAGTAACAGCAGCTGCACACTGAGCATATCGATATAGGTCTCGATTCCACTAAAACTTTACCAGCGTACGAGGTATCGAAATCAGCCTTGCCTGCAGCCTAAAATCTAAGACACAGACACACACGTGCAGAAAAGAGGAGCGTGACATACACTCTGCAACTTCGATACACCGGGGACGAAAAAGGTGATCCCCCGGCTCAAAACACCATCCGCCACGGTAGGAAAACCCCAACATTGACTAGCCCTTATAACGCCTGATTAACTGGGGCTCGTGGAACGGAACTGCACATAACGGCAAATATTACGTCCCGCCACGCATTCGGAAACGGAAATGTCTCATCCCCGGGTGGTAAATGCTTGCATACCTCTATGAAACGATGAACCTGGGGACCAACACGGAGATATCAGTTGTCGCTACCGCCCCGCACGCTTTGAAACGCCATCCCTAACCTAGCCGTTTCTTGATGACAGGATGCTGTGCCTTAGCCAGTTCCATGCCGACTGGGAAGTCTCCAAAGCACACAACTTCCCAGTAGCTAGTACAGTTGTAGGAGCGGTAGAAGTAACGGTAAGAAAGTAAGAACTGTTTGACCGTGGCGGAGAGCCATGCGTACGGCTGTTGCAGTGCGTTTCTCGTACGTTTTATTGTCTTCATTTGAGTGACCATACGGAGGGAAATGTGACATCCGTTCGAAATATACATTTTTATACCTCAATGTTTATTCCGTTTCCGTTTTTGAGAATGTTAAGGACGGCACACGAGGGGTACCACAGTACTGCACCCTACAGTCCAGATGCGGGCAACGTAAAAGGGCGGAGCCGTGGCCGCACCGTCACCATCAATTTCAAATGCAGAACACACACACGCATGCACGAAATCTAGAATACGCACAGCGCACATGGCACGGCATGGAACCGAACAGCACAGAACCACACTGCATCGAAGGGCACCGCACTGTACAACGCTCCGCTGCTAAGCTCGGCTGGGATCTGGTACGATGATACATCGTGTGTGATGATATCACGTATGTACGAATAAGAAACCGTGGCACCACACGGCACCGCGCACAGCACCGCACAGCAGGGCACAGGACCGCCCGCCGGGGCACGGGTCAGTGTTGCGTTGGTTTGCTGAGCTCGCCTTGGTCAGGCCTTTGCGCTAACTGAGAAGACCAAGTAATCAGAAAGACGCTAAAGAACGATCAAAGAAGAAAATCAAAGAGATTCAGGAAGGTTCCCCAGAAATAAAGATATGCTTGTCGGCTTTGAAGACTCGAGGATGTCTGAGAGGTGGAAGAGTATGCCGCGGGAGAGGGGATAGGGAGCGGACATACCTGATATTACTATCGTACTTAGTCTTTTGTTCAGAGAAGAGTTCCAACCGTAATGGACTGACCTACCTGTTTCCCCGCGTCCTACAGTTTTGAGGCGATATATCCTTACAATTACATCTTGACCCAAACGACGAGACCAAAAGGGGCGTGGATCATTTGAGCTGCTACGACACGGAAACAAATTGAAGCTTTGTCATTAGCCCATAGTGTGTGATATTCACCTGACTAAACGAGCCAAAGTAAAACATAAAAAGCAGTCCTTACTTTGCCGCTTGCCACAGACATTCTACTCACGTTATACATTCGCCCTGCATATTGTGACGGGATAGGGCTTTGATGGCGGGGCGCTGAACATCTAAAATGCATGTACTCTCGAGAGTGTGCTTCTTGGCTCTTGTTCATACGAGCCTGCTCGAGTGAGCTTGAGAAACCACCCGTTTGAGACATAGCTATACCCACTCGCCATGCTTTCCAACGTAATCAACGGCAGGGCGGGAACACTGTTGAAGATCCTTAACTGGTCCTGGCTGTTTTCAATTGCAATGCTGATTTCACCGCAAGCAGTCAGAGCTCTACAGAAAAGAGTGCAAGCACACAACCACACACCCTGGAATGAAATAGGTCGGCCAAAATTCAGGTTCTAGCCACAGACGTTCGATATTCCCTTCGCATGACCCGCACGATCCACAAAAACACAGAGTCTTTAAAAATCCTCTGCCAATATCGCACTCTCGGATTTCAAACGCTCCGAATTATGTATGAGAAAGCTGGTACTCATGAGCAAGTGTCGCTGTTGATTGAGTTAGCACTCTGCAGGAGTAAGCACCATGTATCTTAAACCATGTGCAAAAACACACAATCTCTAATAATTTCCCCCATGTCCTCCCGCTTGCGCGATGGTCGTGGTACGTTTGAACAGAGCCGCCTGGGCGTCAGGAGACGAGCCCTGCCACCAGAAACTTTCCTTGGAGATGTGGACCTTCATGAAAGCTAAGGGATCGGCCCAGAACGCTGATGCCCAGCTTGTATATACCGAGTGCATGCGAGAGCCAGGAATGGGGTTGATAGAACTCATCACTCCCGAGGTAGCTATGGATATTCAAGGTGGAGGGCGAAATTGCTAGTACTTAAATCGCGCAAGTCTTGCGGATACAAATCCAAGCCTCGTGTGGAGACATAATCTGACGGTTTTGATGGTGTGGTGTATTTAGTCTTCAAAAAGGGAAGATCCTGTTAGACACTGTTTTTCCTGTTGGTTTCATGTCCTGCCCAGTCTATTTCATTTGATTAACCCACCTACTATTAACCTCGAAAAACGAGGCATTCTACGATCGAGGTGCAGCATCGTTTTTCTGAAGCTCCTCGCTTGAAGAGCTCTGTACCCTATGAAAGTTCAATCTGATCAACAAACCCGTAGCCCATGTACACAAAAAAAGCATATTGCAAAAATAGAACGACATTCGAACGATTTTGGGTTAATGAGCCTCATCATAAAGAAAATAAAAACGCCAAAAATGCTACCTCTATCGTGGAACGCGTCAAACGTTGTGTTAGGAAAGGCTGAACCCATAAATATCACCGAGGAGGTCATACAAAAACGGTGGCGGGATCTGAACCAACTAATCGTTTTACTAGAAAAACACTCAAACCCTGTACAAAGCGATAGAAGTTATTAACTTATGGTTTGCCGTCTTTTCTCCCATCGTCGCTCGCCGTCGTCACTGGACGAAGGACTGGAACTCAGATATTGTCAGCGCAGGTCCCGGATTGATTGTGGGCGAGAGCGAGCACGCGGCGACGCTTCAATGCAATGGTGCCGAGGACTTCGAAGGCGAGATAAATATATGTGCTGTAGTCCGTATATGTTGGGCTCTGTGTGGCGAAATTAGGGCAACCCCTTCGATATGTTAGCTAACTCAACAAGAAACAATTACTTTCGTGTACGCATTCCTCGTGTGTTTCGATATGCAATAAGCCTAGGACGCGGTCACGAGAGGCAGTCGATGACGCCTCCTTAGCACGACCCCACTCGATATCCACTAACCTAACCAGAGTACATTCGTTGCGGTTTTGTATCTTTATATGCGCAATCTACCGTGATAGTTGCAACGAATACACGATATTCTGCACTTGATGAAAATTCAGGCTCCACCTGTCCGCTTGATGATAATCCTAACCCGTCCCTTCATTCGCCATTGCTACTCGTGCATCACGTATGTATGCAGCCATCTGCAAGGATGACCAGGTCACCAAAGCCACGCGGGTTCTGGCCACAGTCGGTTCTCTCGGCCACTCCCGCACATCGCCGAGGCGCCTGCAGGTTACTACCAACGAGGCTGTTGTAGCTCACGAGGCAAGCTAGAGCTGTATTTAGAAGTGTTGAGGTCCCCGAGTGGTATACATCTAAGCGATCTGTAGGTGTAGTGAGTGCAAGCGATACGTTTTTGTCGTCAGCCGATGATAATAATCTGGCATAACTATTTATGGCCTACGGGAAACCTTAACTAAATCAGGACCGGATTACGTTTATATTGTTTGTCGAGCAGTGTTCTACAGCAGCATTGATATAATCATTTGTCGGGTTAAGCTTTGAAGTTTGTTTTTAGTTTGCATTTTGGGTGGGGAAAACCCAGCTTGTCAAGCGGATGATCACCTAGAACATTAAGAGCAGTCCTACCGCGCAGGGCGTCTCGCATTCGTGCGTGCGTCCTCGCCCCGTGCATGACATCTTCATCATACCCGTGTATTGATGTGGAAGACCAGTGAGCTCTGAATCATTGTCACTCTTTCCTTGACAATGCACTACTCTCTACGAACTCCCTGGTCCAGGTGGACAAATTGGTTGAAGGACTCGGGGATCTTGGTTGCCTCCGGACGACGGGCGAAGACCAGACGCTTTGTATAATGAGCGACAGTTTCGACAACTACGACTTCGCTGAGTTCTTGCAACAGTCCGGTGACCTCCCTCCTGTTGAAGTCGTCAAGGTGATGTGATGCAGAGGCATTATATTAAAAAGGGTAGCCTTCGTTCACCCGACAAATTATGACTGGCGGGGGGGCGCGAACAAGGGTCCAACCGATATCGTTGCCTGTGTCCTGGATTTGTTTTTGTTTTATACCTAGTAGGCGAAGGGATTGTTGGTCGTGTTGCATGTTTCGTTTTTTTTCGCAAAAACAGGTTTTGGGCCGCAGTAGTCTTTTAGGGTTCTACAAATAAATGAGGAGCGTCGTAAATATTGGACATATCTCGATCGTAGCACTCGTCGACGAATTAACGCGTGATTCGCGTAAGCGTTACTCCCGTCATACTTTTCTGTGTGCGGGTGAGTGTGTTTTGGGTTTTATTCACATTTTCTTGTGTGTGTGTTTCTTTTTCATTCAACATCCGGGAAAAACAATAGCCATTCTCACCTTGCATCCTGGGCAGAGCCAACCTTTGTGGTAAACGTATTGACACACAAATACATTTTATCGGACTGTAGCAAGAAGATTTGGCAATGCAAAGGCATACCCATGTGCTGGGTACAACCAAGAAGACCCTCGCCCTTCACCAGCCCAGATACCTTGGGACAGAGAACGCGAAGGAGGAATGGTTCGGAGTCGCCCACGCAAACGTTCATCTTCACCACGTGACTTTGAACATGTGGTCGACTAACTCCCACCAGCAGTCGGTCGTATCTGGCCCATTGTTTTTTTCGCTGTAAGAGGGGTATAAAATGTGGTTGACGGTCCCAACGATGAGTGTTTGAGATGCCTAAAACGAAGAGAAATGTCAAAACACTGTCAAAGCAAACAACACTTCTTGTTTTGGTCTGTGAGGGTGTTGAAAGCTTCACGAAGGATAATTGCTGAACGAATCACCGCCAACCCTGGTAATCGCTGGGGGGCGGTTCTACCTAACCATCCTCGCGTCACCCAGTACACACTAGTGTCAGTTTAAAAACACAGCTGCAGAGCTTGACGGCTTCAACTCTAAATAGCCGTCTATGTCCAGCCATGAGTCATTCCACGGTAGGAGTTGCACGTTTTGGGGTCGAACGTTCATGACCGGTCGGGCTCCTGGAGTGAGGAACTTCCGGTTGGGATAATCACTTTACGAGCGCATTTATTTTAGGACTCGCGGAAGAGACATGTTTATCGGGTTGCGCAAACAAAAATGTTGAAAGTCATGTTTTCTGTGAGATATTGAGCTGCTCATGTCAAGAGCTCAGGCGCTTATTGCTGCAACCCTACCGTGGGATGGCTCCTATTCGAATCTCCCATACGTTTATCCAGACTGGTATTTATATGGAATATTACTTTTACTTCGCACGTATGCCCAACGTATCGAGCTTCGCGTGAATGTTTTCGGTAGATATCAGGTTTCCGTACACATGCAAGGCTCCGCATCTTTGACGCCTAAGGACACTATTTCCTGCCGAACCTTAGTGCTTACCTGCGTCGTATGCACGTTGTTCGGTTGGCCGCATTAGACACTACACTCGGTCGCATTGCACCATTTTAACCTCTACGCGTTTGTCGTGATTTGTGCCCAGCTGAATTATGGGTATCGTAGCTTGCTCCTTAGGGTGTCGTCCAAAACCCCCCTGACCGCGTACTGTGCCGTCCCAAAAATACCGCGTCGAGGTATCAAACCTAAACCTTGCGGTAAATCTTACAAATTCCGTTTTTCGTCGTTCCCGGCTTTTTGATTATTTTCAGGATTTGGGGAGCGGTGGCATCGACGAAGGTGTGTGCAGAATGCAATAAGTAAGGCGAAAAAACCGTAAAATGAGGTCGGAACGAGCTACAGTAGGAGCGCGTGAGCGGGTCGCTCTTCTGGAAAATATGTTTCCTTGGGGTTTGTAATGCGCCGTTTCAAGGCTCGTAGAAATAGCCACTTTCGTCGACCATGATGCTTGACCCCCTGCGGCAGGGGTAGAGTTTATAGAAATAGCGCAGTGATTGCACTTCACGTGACGTATGCCGCTTGCGTTTAGCACGTCCTGGGGGGCTGGCGGTCAACCCCTTAATAAATGAATACTCCTGTTCCCGGCTGTATATACCGACGTACCTGGTATGTATCACAAATGTCCGTTCATTGTCGGTACTCGCCGTCGTCCGAAAATAAAGTAAACGCCTCGACTGGGAAGTTACATGTAACGTTTCGTTCTGTTTTTAGGGCTTCATATGCTGAAGATGGGAACGACCGCAGCTTAGGTTGATGCACATGTCGCAAGGTGCACGGCATGGTCGTGCTATGATAGTGCCTTCCACGCAAGCAAGACTTAGTTGCCACGAGCGAGTGCCTGCGTGCTAAAAGCATATTGTATGCCCCTGTCCTCATAGGATTAGCAACAACGCGGTGAAGAACGCGGGTGTTCGTCGGTAAAAAACTTGTTTGAGTTCATCGAGCACGAATAACTGGTACAGAGTGTTGGTGATTGGCCACAAGCTGAACCAAGCTGGCGTAGTACTGATGGGGCCGGAGCGTAAACAGGCACATTTTGAGGCAAACCGTCAAGTTATGTAAATCTGAACCCCTGTGGACCCCGACTAGGGTATTGCAGGGTGGTTTTCCTAAGGGTTTGCATTTTCATCTCCTCACGGCCAATCTCGTCTCCAGTTACCCCTTTTCTTCTTGCGGCGGCTGGCCACGTGCGCCGCCGCCACGCGGGTGTTGGTTTCGTCGTGTCAGCAACCTATCGTTCGTTTTATTTTGTGGGTGGTACGGGGTAGGAATTGAGGTTATATCGTAGCCACCCTACCGCAATACAATCCAACTTGTGGAACAAGGGCAAGATGGGAAGAACTCGCAACCATCGGATGCCTAGGCAGGAACATTGACCGGACATCGTTTGGTATAGATTTACGCCAAGCGCTCTGCTACACACATCAACCGAGACGTTTCGACGATTTGACATAGTTAAAAACTCGGACTGCCTGTGTTGTTGCGTCTTTTTCTTGTTCGAAGGGTCCGCCATGATCGAGCTGGCATTCGACATCGCCAGCGGCGCCACTTACAAATTTAATACTGCCTTTGTCGGTGAACAGGCAAGTGGGTAGGGCAGAACGGTATGCCCTCATGTTACTACTGTAGTGGACAACCCCTCGGGGCTCTCTGAATCAGCAGGAGTAAACCGACGCGACCGCACGCTTAAGCTGTGGCCGAAAGATGTCCGGACGTGAAAAAATGAAGAAAATCTTTGCCGCACAGGGTGGCCAAAAACCCCGACTGAAAAATACACTCGGTGGGAGATGGACTAGTATAGCCTATAAAACGTAAGGTGTTTTTTCAAGCCTGTTTCTGAGGTATTTTCGTATCTATAAGACGTCACGTGAGAGGGATGCTTTCATGACCGACATTTCGTTTTACTTGTTTCTAGCATTCGTGTTTGTTGTTTTTTGGTAAATCGAACCACTTTGTCAAAAGCATGTAGGCCCTTTACTATTTTTTTGTGAACCCATTGCTGGCGGAAAAACGAATCCGGATCTCGTTATTTCTCCAGATGTTCTTTTTCCTATATATTCAAGTCATGTTTCGTCGCGGAGAGCTCAAAAACGGCCACTCAATTGAAAGCAACTGTTCGCGCTCTTTTTCAGAACTTTCCAGCAAACCTACCCATTGCTACAGAGGTTTAAGCGATATGTTAATGTTCATTCATGACGTTGGAGATCGTGGATCCGAAAGACACATATTTTGATTTGCGCGCAGTTGTGACTCTGAGTCACCACCATTTGCGCAACGGAACGTGGTTATTTCGCTACTGCGTTCATGCTCCACATATCATCGGCGACGCAGATATCGTTGCCACCGACTTTGATTATTTTTTGTGTTTTCCTCTCCTCTCGCACGCCCTCAGACCTTTGCTGACGATATCGGCGTCTTGGCGGGTGCGGAAGATTGCGACGTGATCGTGGACGATATTCGATATTTTGCCTCGTAAGCACTCGGTTTTGGAGAATTTAAAGCCGTTACGCATTTTCGTACAAATGAGCGATCGTTGCGCAATTTCTTTCTTGAGCATGGTTTGCGTAGCCTCACGTTGCCGAGCTTTTCCCCGAAGTTTACATGGCGTACCTTGCTCATGTTACAACGGGCGATGCGAACATACATGGGTTATACATGCGGCTCAATGGCAACCGGATTGGGGCGGGTCCAGCAAGTCCGGACCGAGTGCTGAGCCATCACACGGTAGGGGTTGCACCTTTTCAACAAGCCATTTGTTACTTGTTGAGAGTCATTCCACGGTAGGGGTTGCACTTTTTGGGGTCAAGCGTTCTTGACCAGTTGAGCTCCTAAGGTGAGGAACTACCGGTTGGTATGATCATTTTACGGATGCATTGGATTATGACTAGCGGATATAAATGTTGATCGAACTGCGTGAACGAAAGTGTTGCAAGTCATCTTAAGGGTAAGATATTGAGCTCCTTATATCAGGAGCTCAGGAACTTACTGCTCTACCCCACCCGTGGGATGGCGCTTGAGGTCTTCAAGTAACGAATCACTTTTTGGCGTGTTAGCTTTACGAGTATGTTTTATTTAGGGACTTGCGCATATAAATGTTTTTCCGGGTTTGCGCGAACGAGTATTTTCGAAGTAATGTTTTGGGTTATATATTCATATCCTCGCGTTAGAAGCTCTGAAATATCTGCGGAACACAGTGCTATGGTGAGAGGTACAGTTAAATTTCTCCACCTACTTGTACTGGCCGGGGTCCTATATTGTGCTATGGTAGGGGTGCCATAGCATTCCTTCCTACATTCGTACTGGCCGGGCTCAGTGGCACAGTAATCCCTTAGTGTCGTCGAAATTCCATTTTTACTTAGAAACGTCGGCTCTACGCCAGAGACGTGGGGTTTTCCGTGGCGTTCAAACCATCATTTCCCTTATTTTTCCAGACTAACAATGGGGTACACAGTAAAACCCCTCAAAAGAGCAATTTGGGGTTCACCAATCATTCTGTACCGTACGTCCCGACCGTGAATGCTGTGGCGTCCTGCAGGCCGAGCTTCCGTGACGGAGTTGTTTCGGAGGCAGTCGACGCAGCCACCAACGAGCAGAACGTCCTGTACTTCTCCAGCGCAGGAAACGACGGACTCGGGTATCGCGCAGTATCGGTAAGCTCGAAGTACGTAGGGGGGTGCTGTAAACTCGATGCAGTTTGCCCATTGTGGCCAAACCTATCGCCTGTGGAACAAACTTACCCGATGCTGCTGAGAGGGTGTTTGCGTTGGTCCAGCTACGTATTTGTGATACACCCTCTACGCCCTGGGATTGCTCACCGAGTTCAGTTCGAATGTATGTTTTACCATAACGCCTTCTAGGGGGGAACTTTACATCTCCACAAGTGATAACACTCCTACGACACTTGCTACGGTATAACTATTAAATGTGACCAGAACAAGAGTTGGACCAAAAACCCGCAGCTGAGATAGGAGATTATGTAGGTATTCGTTTAAGTAGAAGGGTCGTGTTAGCTATGGTCCCCCGTAATAATAACACCGTTTGTTTTTTGTGAAGCTCCCCATTTGGCTGACACCTCTATACCTCACCTCAAACACAAGTTTTGGAACGTGCCACTCAATGAGCAGACGCACGGCTTACTGTAGGTAAAAGAAAGGATTCATACCTGGTAGTCCAAAACCAAAAATACAGTTCGAAGGTTTTTGGTTAACCCCTTTAGAACCCCAAACCCCCTCCCTATACTATTTTCAAGTAGTTTTGTCCCCAAAAACGGGTTTCCAGTTGTAAAGGGGTTAAGGAGCCCCGGAAGCTTGAAACTAAGGTAGCCAAACAGTGCCACCTTCCTCGAAGCAAGCGTCTTCCCTGGTATATTGTTTCGTACAGCTCCGCCCTAGTGAACGTCCGTCGGTGTAGCATATATCTCTCTACTAATCAGCGAGGTAAGGCCCAGGCAGTATGGCAAACGGGGTCTACCCCCTGTCGAAGCAGGGACACATTCTACGATAGAGGTTCACCATTTTTGTTCTGAAACTCGTCACTTGAGGAGCTCTATGCCTCACCGAAAAAAAACATTTTGAGCAAACTGAAAGTGCAATCCGATGAACAAACCCGTGGCCCATCTATTAAAAAAAAAGCATAAGGCAAAAATAGAATGACATACCGACGATTTTGGCCCGTCATCCAGAAAATAAAAACGCTAAAAAGTGCTACCTCTATCGTAGAACGCGTCCAGGCGTCTATGATATGGTAAACCCCGGATAAATACCGTAACTCTCATACCCTGGCGACCTGTGAATGGACATTGTCCTCCGGTACCAATTACATTTTGCATTGCTTTTGGTTCCCGTGCAGGAGTGGGAGTGTCAGACAGCGTTTTTCGGGAGTAATACCGACATAGCCCCTTGCACGGACGGAGTCGCGACGCACGTGTTTCGCCCGGAGTCTGACATAAGTGTATTCAGGTACGGGCCACTTCTTGCATTTCATGTTTTGGCGGCGGGTGTTAACGGGAAACAATGGTAACCATGTTATGGACGAGCATGCCACGGTGCGCATGATGTGCTCCTGGCGCTTCTCGCTTGAAGGGCTCCATGTACCACCCGAGTAGATCAATGGTAGTTGCGGCCTTTCATGGCGCCTGTTTTCTTGTGCCGGTTATGCCGCGGTAGCGTTTGTTAAATCGCTTGGCACATATGGGAACACAAGACGTGACCGTTTCGCCGAGCGAGACGCGATTGCTGCGGTAGTACTGGTTTTTCTGGCTGATCCGTGCCGGAACAGGTAGGGAGATGGAAAATATACCGTGTACACTTGACACGATAAACAGACGCACGCCTTGGGTGAATCGAGTCACACCAACTTACAATATATGTTCAGAAGTCGATTTCAACTCGGAAAATTCTCGGCTGCACCACGTATTCCAAACACATATTTTGGCCCAAACGCTCTGCCAGGTTGTGCGAGTGCAGCATTGAGCTTACTGCGGTCTGCATATGATAGACCCGTGCTACGATAGAGGTGGCCATTTTTGGCTGGCAGTTTTCTTTATAACGACGCTCCTTCACCCAAAACCGTTGGAACTTCGTTTTATATTTGTAGAAGGGTTCGTTGTTCATACCCATGCCATTGGTGTGTACGTCGGGGAGGAGTACAGTTTTTGTTTTTCCCTACAAATCGTTTTTGAGGGAGGAATAGAGCAGCTTAACTGAGGAACCTCGAAAACGAAATGGTGCGCCTCTGCCATTGCGTGCGTCGTTACACCATATCCAGCGCAGACGTTTTCGTGCACGAAGTTTCCTGCTGTTAAATAGGCGTCCGTGGGTGCGGGCGCACTCGCTTGCGAACTACCAGAGTCGTTCAACCCCCGAAGGTGTGTCCCGCTAAGACAGACATCGGAGTTAAATGTACGTTGAAAGGAAAATGCGCTCCATGAGTTTTGTTTTTTTTCTCACCACGTATTTTAGGTACGTTGGATCGGTAGACGACTGCTACGATCTTAGTTTGATTCGCGCGTCGCGACGAACCCACCCTTTAAAAAAAATGTCTACCAGTATAATAATATTTTTTAATTAAGATGAGGAACATGTCGTTTGCTGCTATTGTTCTCGACTCTCTCTTTGCTTGGCAGGTACCTTTTCCCCTTTATTTCAACAGGCCCAGGCCCACTGCTTGTTAAATGGGACGAAGACGAAGGCGAAGCCCGGGAAATGACCATGATCATTTATGAAGACCTTAACCGAGCGCTGTCTGTTTGGGCCATCGGGACGTCTGTAAGTACTGGCTGCCTCCTTCAAAGGAAGCATTTATTTGATGTGGCTCCTTGTTTCAGGGGCGCTATACCTCCGACGAACGACGATAGGAATGGCCGACCCAATGCATGACTTCATGGCCAACAACACTGGGTTAGAGTTAGCACCGCGCGTCGTACAGTCAACAAAATGTTACAGACACGGGTTAGAGGAGACCCTTGCGCCATAATTTAGTGAGGCTAAATAGTTCCAGCTACGTTAAGGAAGATATTCGGCCGAGCAATGATGAAGTGTTGAACGATGTTAGGAAGAGAGGGGCTTCCAATGTTCTTGTCTTTTTTGTATCCAGGCGAGCTTTGTCCAAAATTACGAACATTACCAACAACGACTCCAACTGTAAAATTAACGACAAACATGTTTGAACTCCGGGAGTTAAAGCTTTCCATGTTTCTCGCACGCTCAAGGTATATGTAAAAGTTCCAGAGTGCCTCAGCATTTATGTTTCAATTTCTCAAATATATGCGTTAACTCGCTAAGAATGAAAACATGCGGCTTTAGTACCAATGACTCAGAGCCGTTCCCAGTTCACTGTTTGTGCCCCCCGCACAAATTTCAGTCGTATGTCGTCGTAGCTCTGTCTTAACGTCGACCACCTCTGCCGTTCGTCCACTAAATACATGCTCCTTAACAATAGGCTGACGGGGCTGCGACGGTAATCATGGAAGCACCTGGTGACAATCAGGTGACGATGCCCGAGTCGCGAGTTGTCGAAAGTACAAGTTTTCCGTCGTTACACGTACGTACGCTTTTGTTTTTTTTTTCGTCTTGGCATCTTTTATTACTGGGTCTCCGTGTTTTTATGTAGTATCGGGTTGCATGAAACCCCGCTCGTTCGTGTCATTAATGCCACTGGGAATAGCAGGTTAATCATTGTTGGCGTTCGCTAACAGATCGTATTGTATTTCCCCTTCCTGTTGTGTACACCTCCCTGATGGACCGAACACCGGGTGGACTTTATCTGGTGTCACATTCATAACGTAGATGACTATGCGGCAACAGCACGACGACGAGTGCTGTTCGATTAGAAAAATGAATTTGAAAAGCTCAGTATTTCGGAGCGGAAATGATTGCGCGTGAGATATGCCTGACTGTTTAAGCTTGGAATATAGTGCCGACGTGGGTGGGCTTTAAACCCAAACCCGACCGGAGTCATCCTCTGGTAGGGGTGCAGCAAATAGTTTCTGAGCTCCTGACATGAGAAGCTCAATATCTCACACGAAACATGACTTCCAAGTATATTAGGTACACTCCGAGAACGGGGATCGCTCCCTCACGTGGAGGGTGGGATGTAGCCCGGCTCAGCCATGAGGCGAGCACGCCGGGAAAAACCAGATGCAAATTGTTGAATATCAGGTATATATTATAAAAAATTAAAAAAACACTCCAGCTGTGAGATCGAGGATTTCGTCGAAACTCACTTCGCAAGCTGTG
>JBBMKB010063447.1:0-15572 GCA_037833945.1 Alaria marginata
GGCCGTCTGTGGCCACCACCTATCTCCTAAGATAGCGATCGTTTTCTCGCTACTATCTAATGTACCGAACTTCTCCATGTCACATCCGTCAATTTTCCTCAGCTCCTCCTCTAACACCTTACGTTCCTCCTTGTACAGTTCGCATTCTGGCACTATGCGGGCTCTACTCTCGTCTGCGTTACCACAGGGGCAGCTCTGTGCACCTTCTGGGTTGGTATATTGTATGATTTTGTGGACCAAATACCGCTAAGGGCGCCTCCTGAAAAAAAGTGATCACACATCTTTCAACTACCCCCACACTACCCCAAACACACCCATGGTCCCAAAACCCATGAGGCTAGGCAACGGGTGAATATAAAAAAATATTTATTACGGGGCACGAACAGGCGCCATGTTTATTCTTGCGTGCCAGACCGGCCGTGCCCGATATCCTCAAACGAACCCGGGGTGTCTGCAGAAGCGGGCGAGTTGCGCTATCACACACAGCAACCTTGCGGGGCTTGTTTCATTGCAAGCCGTCTCGGGTTGGCCATGGTCGCCGCGCTGCAGTGCGTATTTCAAGCTCCTGTGCCTGGTGATTCGTTTTGGTCTTCTTCTGTTTGGCAAAAAGTTGTGGCAGCATAAGATACCTGGTATATACCAAGGCCGTTGACGGGGGGGGGGGTGTTTCGGCTTGTATGGCGGGAAAAATACCGAAGACGGGACGGGACTGCACGGTAAAAATGAGAACATATTGTTCTAGTGCCGGGGCGGGACGGGACGGGACCGCGAGTGTCAAAAATCTCAACGGGACGCGACGGTAAAGCATTATGGTTTATTTTTTCACAACGGAACGGAACGGTACATATAATTTTTCACCACGGTACGGGGCGGTTAATACAATTTTTCACGACGGGACCAAGACGGGACGATAAATATATTTTTCCCGACGGAACGAGACGGTAAATATAACTTTTCACGACTGGACGGGACGATAAATATAACATTTTACTACGGTACGGGATAGTATTGCCACAAGGGCGACGTGTTTTTGGGGTCTTCCGACCCCCGTGCCACGAAGGGTTGCTGTGCTAGCTCGTGGCCTTTCTGGTGACTATGCTTGCGTTGTGATGCTGATGGTTGACTGCTCTAGTGGCTGCACTTGCGCTGTGGCGGAGGTGGTTGTGGTAGTGGTGGGGGTAGTGCTGGTCGGTCGGCCACACCCGTTCGGAATGCATTCATCCATTGTGCTGTGCCGGTGTCGGGCACGGTGTTGGTGGCGGTGCTGGCTCTTTTTCAATATCGCAATTTCGTATACCGTAGTATTAAGAAATATGGAAAAAACCGTAGCAACCTTACGATAGACGACAGTAGACATATATACGAAGTAGGACAGAAGAAGTGACGGTCACGGCATCTTGAAGAGGCGGAAATGACGATGGCGACGGGACGGTAAGGGAAGGCTTTCTTGGCGGAACGGGACGGTAAAGATCTTTTTGGTCGGGGAGCCGGGATGGTGGATATAATTTTTTCGCGACGGGACGGGACGGTGAGTACAATTTTTAACGACGGGACGGGACGGTAAACTCATTTTTGGGTGACGGGACGGCACGGTACGACAGGTCCGAGTTTTGACTACGGGACGAGACGGTAAGTTTCAACGAGTCATCCCACGGTAGGGGTTGCACTTTTTGGGCCAAACGTTTCTGACCGGTTGAGCTCAAAAAGTGAGGAACTACCGGTTAGTATGATCATTTTACGAGAGCACTTGTTGTGGGACTAGCGCATCGAAATGTTGGTCGAGTTGCGCGAGCAAAATGACTCCAAAGTCGTGTTTCGGGTTCGACATTGAGCTCTTCGTGTCAGGAGCTCAGAAACTTCTGCTGCACCCCTACCGCGGGATGACTCCAACGGTATAGATGATTTTGTCGGCAGGACGGAACGACGGGACCACTTTGATGACGGTTTTACCGTACCGTCCCGTCCCGCCGCTACAGTCAATACCGTCCCGTCAACATGCCATGAAAATCCCTGATGTTTTTCTGTGTCCTTTCGTTTTCCATCAGTTTCTCCCCTTTGTCTTGGAAAGCACACGGCCCTCGAGTATACAATAAGGCACTCTTGAACTGCCTCATTGACCACTTTCTTTTCTAGCGATACTTTGGAAAGACCAAGCGCGAGGCCAAAAACCTTCAACCCTATAACTCTAAACCTAACCCTGATCCTAACCCCTGTATGTAGCCGTAACCCCAACTGGGACCCTGCCTGACCCCCCCCCCAAAAACAAAATTGGGAAATATATGCTACTTACAGTGCGCTGCTGTGTGTGCCATCAAACCTCGTTCGAACTGCATCCTCTCCGTTATGGGAACAGATTACTTGGATTTTGAGTTGGGTTCATCATGTTGCTGTGGTAAAGGGCTTTTACACGGACGACATTTTTGCGCAGGTTTGTGTTGTAATCATTGTCTCCACACATCTATTACGGGGGGCCATAGTAAATAGGACCAAATATTGTAGGTAAAAATATTAATATATATAGGTTTTTGTGTGTACTGTAGGTCCTGTTTACTATGGTCCCCCGTAATATCTGTGACGTTTGTTTCTATCTGTGACGTTATGTTGGATATATTCCTTAGCGTTCCATCGCGTGCTGTGCGCCGACGCCTTGATCTCTCCCGCTCGTGTCCGAAAGGTTGCCTCGACCGGGTGTCGACGGGTTCACCAGCGGTCACATCGGGCAGCCTGGTGAACCTAGTGCAAACCCGGGGCTAGTTGACGCTATCGCAAGTCTGGCGGACGGCCTTGTCAGCGCAGGAGGTCTGCTCCATGGTGCGGTGGGTGAGAATGCAGAGGCAGATGGTGTTGAAGTACTGTTTATGGAGCAGCGACTGGACCACTTCGATCGGCAGGAGACGAGAACGTTTCCCCAGCGGTACTTCGTCAACAAAAAGTGAGTAGGGTACAAGGGAGACCACCGGTAGACGTATACGAGCAGGTACAGCACTCCACATGCGTTAAACATTTTGGTTTACTCTGTACAGTAGGGGTCCCCCAATAAGACGGTATCCCGATATAAGGCGGTCAATTTCGTTCGGCGCGGCTGAGATATTGCACTCATAACCTGGAACGAATAAGGTGGCTTCTCCCACAAAGGCGATCATATTGCTCTGGCACACACCACCCCGCCTTGCTGGGGCACCCCTTCTGTAATATGATAGTGAATAATTCCAGGCTGATTTTATTTTTGTATTCGAAATCACATCTAAGATTGTACGCTGAACTTTGGCAGTTGAGGGAGAAAAATAGTCAGAAGTCGGGAAATGCAAGGAGATCGGTAGCTAAGAATCTGCCAGAATGTACTGCACTCCAGAAGACTAAGCAATTGCCTAAACATATCTCCCAAGTCCACGTCAGGCACCCAACCAAGCTGCCTCCTCCCCAAAATCGATCTCACGGATGACGAAAGATCGATCTCAAAGGTAGATGACGGTTTGCAATAACGGGCTTTCTGCTATTTTCTGGGAATGTCAATGAGTGATTGACGTTCAAGCTCATGTTATTAATACACATTGTCGGATGGCAATCATGAGAGAGGACTACGTTCCGGGGTCCTCGGAGTGTATGAAGCCTCGTCCGCCTGCGCACTCCCTGGGTACCTCTTCCCTACCCCCCTGCATTCCTTTTTTATCTCTTTCTTCCCATTTTTTTCCTTTTGTTTTTTTATTCGTTCTTACTCTTCTTTTATTTCTTCCTTGCAAGTAGTCTGGTGTGCTGGCTTGCATACGCTCCGCCCTTGTATTCATTCCGTTCGGCGTTGCATGGCCAAATCACCTTGCTTTATTTGCAACGTGTACTGTTTTGTAGTTTGTGGTCACAGAGCTCGTCTCTGTAGGAGGGGGCATCGGCACGGACACTGTGGTTGTGCTGGATGTAGATGGGTGCAAATATCAGTGTAATGTGAACAACACACACACATGGAAGAAACATTTATTTGGTCAAAACTAAAATACAACCCCCCTGCATCCACCCCTGGGTCTCTCTGGTCCCAAACACACACACGTAAACGCCCAAAGACACCATAGATGCAGCTGTGCATATACGACCATAATGACAAACAGGCTTCCGGCTAACGCGAAGCGCACCGCACGCCGGAAGCGAGGTGCCCACCCCCCCCCCCAGGAGCAACTGAATGCCCCTGGAGTTCCGCCGGAGGAGTTCTTTACACCTGGTATATTATTTGTGTTAAGCAAAAATCAAAATGAGGGTCTTGCCGGCGCCTTTTACCCTCTACTACTGTAGTAGGCCCTGCTCTGGAGTAAAGAACCCAACATTTTTTGGTCAGTGGCGAAACAGATCCAGTTTTTTTTAAGTTGCCTACCGTGAAAACAATCCCGCATTATTTTTCGTCTGCGGAGAAAAACGGAGCGGAACTCGAACGTAGATGTGCGGCAAGCCGCACCTGGCTTCCTGCTCTTTTCACGACCTACTGTAAGTATATATAGCGGTGTATGACTGACCAGCGTGTGCACCTTGGGCAAGAACCTACCGTTACTTAGATGCAGCAAGCCAAGTCGGGAAGCAAGTGCAGCGGTGGGCGCGGGGGGCTTTTGCTTGGTCCGAGCGAGGAAGAGCAGCCGGAGGGTACAAAGTTCTGCACACAGAAGGAGGGGGGGGCAGAGCAGTCATTTTTGGGAATTTCAGAAGCAGGCGGAGAACACCGGCAGTCAGCAGTCGGCGACAAACAACGCGCGTGTCGTCATAGGTCGTGTCGATTGAATGACTGTGCAGGCAACAAGCTTAGTCTACAGCCATAGCATCGAGAAGATGGGCAGCATGAATTTTCATGCCTGCATTCCTGACAGGTGTGTGTGTGCTCTTCACCGGGTGTGTGTGGAGGTGTATGTGTTTTTCACTTTAAGCTGATATTTCCACCCATCTAATATGCATCCCGCACAACCAGTGTCCGGGCCGATGCCTCCTCCCAGAGAGAAGAGCTCTGTGACAACAAATTACAAAGCAGAGATACACATTGCAAAAGTACAGGTGATTTGGTCATGCAGTGCCGAACGCAAAGAATAGGGGGGCGGAGAAAATGCAAGCAAGCACACCAGACAACAGTAAGTGGAAGGAAGAAAGAAACAAATAACAAGAAATAAGAAAAGCAAAAAGGAAGAAAAACAAAAACAAAATGGAAAGAAGAATAAAAAGAAAATAAAAAGGAACGCAGGGGAGGAGGGAAGAGGTACCCAGGAAGACCAAGTATTGAGCGAAACAAGACGGCAAGACCAAAACGAAAACTACTGTAAGCAAAACAGATAAGCCAGCAACAAAGCAGATGACAACACCCAACCAGCGTCGGCGGCAGCAACCATACTATTAATAGGTTCCGAATGCACCTACTGTAGGAGTAGGAGCATTGCCGCATGGTCTATCATCTGCTTACTGTTTCTGACGACAGTAGTGTCCATACCGTCATCATCGCCCCCGTACCTAATGCAAACAAGAAGAAATGAATCTAAACAAATAAAGCAAGCAAAAACACAGCAACAAAGCAGATGACACCACCCAGCCGACGTCGGGGCAGCACCCAACTGGGTTCCAAATGCAACTACTATAGAGTTAGGAGTATTGCTGCCTTGTCTGTCCTATACTTACTGTATTTAACGACGGCGGTTTCCATACCGACCTCATCGCCTCCATACCCCCCAAAGGTGTCCAAAAGTAAAATCGCCATCCAATCATGACGGGGGTTTCCATACCGACCGCATCGCCTCCATACCCCCCAAAGGTGCCCAAAAGTAAAATCGCCATCCAATCATGACGGCGGTTTCCATATCGACCTCATCGCCTCCATACCCCCCAAAGGTACCCAAAAGTAAAATCGCCATCCAAATCAGATGTATCCAAACTGTGGAACAGAGGTTGGAACGACACCTTTGATGATATTTACTTGAGCACTGTATCGAGTGCAGTCACTTGTACCGCAACTCCCGCAAACCCTCGATACAACACGAGGAACGTGTTAAACACTTAGGACCGTCCCACCCACCCTAAATTGAGTATTCTTCTACAAGTTGCGATCATTTCCTGGAAATGCTGCAGGGCTGAAGGTATCTCGGCCGAAGGCACCCTCAGCGCGCGTGGTATATCGACGGGCGAAGACCCCCTGCCGGCGGAGTAGGTCTCATCCAATCCAATACCTACATTAAGTGATCCGTAACGGAGATAAATAGGACTACAGGAAACAGAAAGGGCAAAGCACAAGAAAAAAAGGTAGCATTTGGTACCTGGTGTGAAGTACATATCAGGGATGGATTAGGATGGATGCCATGTGCTAGATAACGTGTCGTCACAACCGCTCAAGAAAACAAAAGTCGCATCGCACGCCTCTGCAGAATAATAAGTCGAATTTTTAGAATCTCGCGTTCTACACCTCTGCGCCCTGCACACAATCAATGCCAAATTGGGTCTATGCATTTCTGCCAAGATCGGAGAGAAAATAAGCCGCTATCCTCAGCCCAGAGAGGAGATTCTTAACTCTGTTGTCGCATACCTGTGGTACATCTGATATGGGTTGCCGCTAGGTGCCTCTATGACACATGCTACGATAGAGGTGCGCCCGTTTTTTCCTGGGGATCCTCACTTTAGGGCGCTCTGAACCTTACCCACTAACTGATTCTTGAGTGAACTGAAAGTGCAACCCGATGAACAAACCCATGTGGCCTAGGTATACTAAAAAACCCGACTGAAAACAAGGAGTTTCCGACGGTTTTAGGTTAAGGAGCCCCGTCATTCAGAAACTAAAAAGCCTAAAAAGTGCTATCTCTATCGTAGCACCCGTCCTATACGAGTACGGTATTCTTGTATATGGTCACCCACCGTTGATGAGAAAAAAAGCGGAAAGTTGATGTTAACCATCTTTGCTGGGATACCTATGATATAATATGTGATATGATATCATAGCATTAGTCGCTGTTTCATTGCCATACCGTTAATAGTTGAATAACAATGAGCCAAGACCGCCTCAACTTGAAGTATGAGGTCGTGTGTGCTTGAATTCATGCCAGAAAAAAGTTAAAAGGCGAAAGACAAAAACTCCCGCACCCTTTGTCAAAAACAAAAACACGAATCACGAGGCAGAACCTCCAAACACGCACTGCGGCGCAGCGACCGTGACCAACTCAAGACCGATCGCGACGCAAAAAGTGACAGGAGTTAACGCTGATATCATAGCCCGCCCGCTTTGGTCGACGACGCCGAGTTGGTATCGACCGGTTGTGTGCAGGTTCGCAATAAGATGCGGCGTGAGATGACGATTCCAGCTTCAACCATGTTATCACATTATTGACGACAGCCGGCTGTGATACAGAAGATACCTGGTAGGCCTGATGCAGACACAGGTGTCTCTTTACAGGCCTCTCTACTAAGCCGGCTCCACGGTGTTCGCTCACTTGTGTATCACTAGAGAAGCTCTTTGTACTATTCCTTCTGTGACGGGAGAACTGAGCGCTATGCGCGATGCCAATTGGTATCATCCCCTTTCGTCCTATATGCGCATGCCCTCAAGGGCATATGAAACCCTTTTATCACGTTGTCAATATCCTAAACCCTGAACCGTAAACCTTTGCCAGGCTCCCAGGGAAATCTCATAACACTAGTCCACCCTGATGAGCCGTGCATGGAGAAATATGGAAGATTCGGGGAAACACCGGTTCCACGGTCGAAAACATGACTCGAATATGCGGCTGTTTAGAACTCACTCCCACACCTCTACCCTGTGAGGCTACGAAGCCTCAGGGAAAATGCTAAAGCAGAAAACCGAAAACGGAAGACGAGAAACAGAATACAGAAACCCAACCGTAATAGCGGAATCGGCTCACTGGTCGGGTCGGGTCGGGTCGGGTCGGGTCGGGTCGGGTCAAGAGGTTTTCAAAAGGAATCAGCAGAGGCGAGGGCGACCGCCTTCCTTAGATGGACGCGGGGAATGAGAAACAAGGGAAAAACAAACAAAACGGGCAAGTACCGAAGAAAAAGCGAAAAAACGCTGGGGTCGAAGACGGAATAGTCGAAAAGCTCGCCAGTAAAACTCTGAGCGGTCGCGAAAGCATGTCAGAACAATATGTGCGGAAGCCTGCTCACGCGCTAAAATGGCCATCATTCGTAACCCTGCGGGGACGACGTCGAAACCGAGCGGAGAAAACAGCGGGACACCCCCCCCCCATGAAAACTAAGTAAAAAAAACAATTATTCCCCGACGACCCATCACCTAAAACTCAGAAAATCAGGATTCAAACACTCGAGCGCGGCGGCGGTGTGAATGTCAACTAACCACTTGCGCACCTCGAGTTGACGTGACTTTGAACCCCGCGTGCAATATATCTACCGCGACGGACTTGAAGGGACCAAGAACCTTGAACCCCTCCTGTCGAAATCGTGTCGCGAGCCGGAGAGAGCGAAGGCTTGATCGGTCCCGGGTCGTCCAGAAAACGCACGAAATATTCCCCGTCGGTAGTGGTACGAGTGCTGATTTTCCCTGATCACCACAAGTCGTCGGCGGCTTTGAACCAAAATTGGGCCCCGTTTGGAAGCACCGTAGTGCTGCAGTGGCGTAACCAGTCAGCGCGCGGCACAAAGCCGTAGCCGGGTGCCAAAAATCGCTCACCGTTAGCGCGGGAAAGTTCCCGTTGTACAGCACCAATGCGCATCTGGCGGTATAGGCTGCTGGTTTCGCGGTGCTGATTTGGAGGGCCAGCCCAATAGAGCAAATGTGTTGTCGTGATAGCCGGAGGTCCATCTCCCGTTACCATGATGAGCGAGAGAACCCAGTCCAATGCGTCTCGTACACTACCTCGATGACCCCACCCCGGCCATGGAACGATTGGTGGCCCATGATATTTTCGACCTCGAGCCGCTGGAGGGGCGCCGACACGTCGTCCTGAGTGACCTGATGTGGGGGGGATTTCTTGGTGAAATTGTTGAGCACGTATTGCGTCAACCCATCCAAAAGATACTTAGGCATGTCGCCGTGTTCGTGAGGGTTGGCACAGGGCTTGCAGCGCCCGACGAAGACGCGACGGTGCACACCCACGCCGGGCATGTCTGTGGGGATATCCAAATAGAGGAGCTTATCGTCGAGGGGGGAACCGTCCGGTGTGTCACTAGAGGGGCAGGAGCCCACCGCCAGGATCTTGTAGGGACCCGTCCAATTGAGCGCAAGTTTGGTCTTGAGCACCCTCGCACCCGTGCCGGCCTTCACGCCTTGGCAAATAGTGGAGGTTGTATTTTACAGCCAAGCCTAATTACCCATAACGAAGTTGGGGATCTGACGGCAAGCGTCCGAAAGGGCTGCGTTTCGCCGTTCCACGTGAAAAACTGCCAAAGCATGCATTTCGCGAACGATGTCGTTGGCGCGCTGTTGGCGATCCGACGCCAGGTCGCAATATGCAGGGTGATCGCGGGATAAACTCTGATGGCCTTTGACCCCGGAGCTTCGAAAACAGCGAGAGTGGGGCGCGGGAGCTTGCCCATGTGGACCTCGCTGGGGGTCAGGCCGGTGGCGTGTGTAGGCGAATTCTACGTGAGGTAGCTGCGTATCCCAATCATCTTGGCGCTCGATGACGACCATGGCCAGCATTTGTGCCATTGCATGGTTGACACGCTCCATACCACCGTTACCGCTCGGGTGATAAGAGCTGGTGGCTATTTTACGGGCATCAATAAGCTTGTAGACGACGTGCGAAAGCAGTGAACAGAACTGGAGGCCGTTGTCCGAGAGGACACTACGCAGGCATCCCCAAAGAGGAAGGTACCGGTTGATGAGGATGTTGGCCGTACCCTCGGCTGTAAGTTCAGCGGCAGCGACAGCAAAGATGTCCGCGCGGCGGCTAAAACGGTCGGTGAAAATAAACATATAGGTGATACCCCGGGGCGTGACTGACAGAGACCCGAAAAAGTCCACGCTGACCGCGATTCCCGGCCCCGGAGGGAGGGGGGTTGAGATGACGGGCCAACGAACCGTCAATCGCGATGTCTTCCGCGCTTGGCACTTCAAGCAGTCACGCAGCCACCAGCGGGTGCAAATGCTCATTCCTATCCACCAATAGAAACGTCCGAGCATGCGGAGGGTACGGGCCGTGCCAAGGTGGCAGGAAGCTGTCGAATGACAGGATTGCATGATCAAAGGGCGCATGAGTAAAGGTACATATATGCGCGTTAGCTCGTCACCTAAACAAAAGCGGCGCGTTCTGACGATCGTAGGGAGTAGGGGATCGGGATTGGATTACGGTCGAGGAACACAATGCCCTCGTCGGTAGTATGGAGGCGGCCTTTGCCAGCAAACTCTTGAATCTCCGAGAAGGACGGGCGCTGGTGCGAGGGAAAACGCGCTAAAACTTTGGCGGGCAAGGCCAACAACCGGCCGAGAAGAATGTATCGAATGGTGGCGTAACACGTAGACTCTGCCTGTTGCTCCCGTTCCCGGTCGGCGTGCGAATAACGCGCAGCGGAATCACCAAAGTGCAGTTCGGCAGCAGCGCCGAGGGCGTTCAAACCGGCCGTAGAGGTGGATGGAGGCCCCGAAGGGGTCAGGAGTCCTAAAAGCGGAGCGCTCAAAGGCTCTGCTCGGTCGCGGTCGGACGGGATGGGTACCGTCGGAACAGGCGTTGGGGTCCCGAGATGGGCACGGGGCGACGGCCAGAGGCGGTCAAAGGCGCGAGTCGCGCGGCGGGGTGCCGACCTGAGAAGAAGGCGACCGAGGGACTATACCGAGTCCGAAACCACAATCAACAGCAGGCCGCGCAGCTCCGGCGGCAGCAGCTGTTCGTCGACGTGTCCGAGTGGAGATGCGGCCCGAAGGCGGCAGTGCCACTGTAGCCTCCGAAGGGGGCGCACGGGCCGGTGGCGATAAAGCTGGCGGAGTAACTCCTAAAGGTACCGCGAAAACCGGAGTAAAAGCGACGTCGGTGGCAGGAAAAGTAGGTGCACGGCCGAGGCGAATGGTATCACCGGTATCGACGTCAGCAGAAACGCGAGCGACTAATCTCTCAGTAGGAGCAGAAAGATCGTCAATTCTCATACGTGGCCCGTGTGCGCGAGAATCGCGAAGACCAGTCGGGGTTGAGGGGAGCCCACCAAAAACGGTGCGATCGGGCCGGGGCACCAGCCCGCCCGAGCCAATGCCGGGGACCGGCGCGGAGAGGGTGCGTAGACTGCAGCCTCTGACGAGGTATATGGCCTCATCATCTATACAGGGGTGAGGCGGCTAGGACCGCTACGGTCGTGCTCAGTTGCCAGCTGTGGCAGACGGGGGGGGAAGCCGGCATTACCGTTGGCGCTGCTCTTTCGGTACTGGAGTGTGTAGTCGAACGCGGTGAGATGCTCGAGCTACCACTGGACTCGCACGTTGTGGCCCCGACTTTGCCGATACTTTCCAGAGCCTTATTTGTGATAATCCTTGGTGAATTCACGCGCAGGTTCGTGTCTCGCCGTCGACGCCATCTCTTAGATGATATGCCTGATACAGGCACAGTTAACTCTTTGCAGGTCTCTCTACTAACCAGGCTCCACGGCGTTCACTCACTTGTGTATCTTTAGAGAAGCTCTTTGTATCATTCCTTGTTCTCACAGGAGAACTAAACGGTATGTACGATGTCAATTCGCACCATCCCCTTTCCCCTATACGCACATTCCCTCGATGGAATATTCTAAATCCTGGATCCTAAACCTTTGCCAGGCTCCCAGGGCAATACCATATCACGTGCATCTCTTGTTTCTTTGTATAACTGCCACAGTAGTGCTCTGTCTTGTGTACCATTTTCCCTCGTTCTAAGATAAAATCACCTGGTATAACGGTATAATATTGTCAGCTACCGGCGTAAATCCAGCTAACTGGAGGGTTTTCGGCCGGTCACCTGCAATAGAAACATCACGAGATCCCGATAGCCCTTTGGTTCGGACTGTTTCTCTTTATGGCAGTGCCGATCACCTCGCTGTTTTCCCGTCCGCCTCCTCCAACTCCTTGCTTCTCGACAATGCGATCGTTCTTTTTATGAGAAAGTGGACATTGGAAGTCTGAACGCTGTACGCACATCGCTTCGGTGAGGCTCTTGGCCAAACAAAAAAATAGGACTGTGAGTTGGCTGGTTGTAAGTCGCCTAGTTACTATTAATAGTTACAAGACTAGTTGGCTAGGTATTATATTATATTTAGTTGGGGGCGGTAGTAGGCAAAATTCTGCGGGTTTGCATCTAAATGGCGTGTTTGTGGCTCGACTTCTGGTGCTTACTAACACTTCGAAGTATTGACTAGGTCAGTTAGTTGACTTTTACACGGGTAACTCAACTGATAACTACTGCGGTAGCTGTGAAGTCCAGCCAACCCCCAGCCCTACAAAAGACGGTAGAATAAAAAGGATTGCACGACCTGACCGATCCGTTCTTCCCTGCGTCTAAATTTTCGCGACTAACAGCGTTGTGTCTGAGAGGGTCGGCTGCGATATCTCGGCCGCTTGATTTCCTTGTTGAACCCTTGGTGGCCCTTTTGCTGCGCTTTCACGGCTTGCTACTGCTGCTGAGCCCTTCTGGGTGTTTGAGTTGTTTATGAAACCACACTAACCCGCAGTCTATTGATAGATTTTCTTATGCGAACAGCTTGATCGACACGTAGATTCATATTTTGAAATCGATTTTGGGCTGTGTGCTACGTAATGTATTGGTATGTAGTGTGATACATACATAATTAGCTGTTCGGCGTAGTAGTAGGCGGGTAAATTAAATTTGGGTACCAACCATAAAACGGCATACCGCGAGTTGTTCTGCACCATTGCCGGTATAGGGAAAATCCGCTACAGAAAGCACCTTATATATGTACTCGTAGCGCTTATTGGTGAAGGCACCTCTGTACCGTGATCTGGCCACAAACCATAAAGTGCATCGACTCCTAACTGCTCATGTTGTCTTTCGCCGTTTTATGGCCGAGAAATCACCGTTTTATGGCGTGCAGAATGCCGACCGGCAAGCCCATATGACCTACCTGGTAGGAAGCATCAACCGTCAACTTTGAAACTAATCAAGACACCATAATACAATACGTCCCACGGAGCTGCAACATGCAACCAACAGAGCATCGTCGGAGGTCAGGACACAAAACAATGTGGTTGAGCGATCTGGATGCGCCGGGGCCATCTGAATGCGTCGGTGCCATCTGGATGCGCCGGTGTGGCTTGTTGCGGGCACCCTGAGTAGAGGACGGGTGCCGAGGCTTCATAGCTTTGGGGTGGGGCGAGTATGGAGCCAAAGGGCTCCGACATGCTCCAGATTGCCCTGTTGAAGATAGCTCTGCTACTACACAGCAACAGTATTATCGTCAGTATCCTACCGAATCGTTGTCGAGGACGTAGTCATCAGATATAGGCCGTAGAGCACAGCAGTGTAATGAGCTGTTATGCGAGTAGTATTAATAGTATGTTAAGAAGGTGGGATCAGTGTTAGTGGGCAATATTTACGGGCTCATAGTGCGGCCCAACCCCAAAACCCCGGTCAAGTTTACCCCAGGATGTATTGTGCTTGTTTTTCAGGGTCATGTCATTTTCTTATTTGTAGGGTCTCTTCTTGTGTTTTTTTTTCGTTTGAGATGCGAAACGCGTGCTACTCGCACGTGTCTCACTCTCCTTACAGCAGTGGGGCCTATATAAGGCGGTATAGTGCGAAGCGATTTTGACCGCCTTATATCGAAAGGCCGCCCTATTTGTATAGGCAGTTGTACTCAGACTTACAGTCGTATCAACCGGTTTCAACCGCCCTATATCGGGTGACCGCCTTATTCGAACCGCCTTATATAGGCCCCACTACTGTACCTACCCATCGCCTCCTCTTCGAGACTGCCGGTAATCGACACAACTGGGGCCTTGGAGCACCATCTCTTTCAACAGCTCTGTGGAGCCAACGCTCATGCTCAACCAATCAGATAACACCGATTGAGTGTTTGCTTCTCTTTTGTAGACTGCCTGGCGTAACTCATCTCAAGCCACATGCCAATATGTCGCCAATAGACTTTGAGCGCTTTACGTAAGCACTATCGCAGAGCTGTGGGTCATGAGGCACGTGTCAAATTCGATTACGCCTGAGAACCCCGAGCTGCTGTGTCCTCTGTGAGCTAGCCTTCTCGACAGAACTGCCAGCACAAAACGTCATCATGAGCTGCTAAAGAGCGACAAGAGGTACTGCTACAGTCTCCCCTGGGTTCACCATGTCACAGCGAGACAGAACCCTCGACCAACATGTAGACCAGGAGTGCTACGGCCGAGACTGGCTCATCTCGAGATAGCGTAGATAACCGGAGGGAGAGTGGAGCACTCCAGGCTGTAGCTCTTTCGGCCCATCAGATATTCCCGATTGCCGATTCCAATTGTTAGAACGGATAACGAGGTCAGTTAACGAGACACCGAGCGCATTGTGTGGCGATATATATGCACGGCAGATGAGTATGTGACTGGGGGACATATCGATTGACACTGGACATGGTCGTTTGACTATGAGCACCGCAATGGCAGCACACAGCTCGATCTTGCCCGACTATTGATATACAGGGCAGGCGTGCCGGTCCGTGCATGGACCTTCCTTTGTCTTCCATCTGCCTTGAGTAACCCCTTCCTACCTGTTCCCCCGCCCACCACCCCCCCCGCGGTGCAAGGTATTGGGCAGGAGCAAACTCAGGCGCGCCGGTGTTCGTGTGCGTAGGCGGAGAAGACTTGTTCGATGTCACCGTGGTCTCAGAGAGCAGGCAATGCAACGATATGGTCGAGCTTGCCCCCCAGCACGAGGTAGGTTACAGAACGCTCTCACATCGAGCTGCCGTGCGCAAACAGTTCCGGCACAAAGCAGACGCGCGACCCTTTATTAGGTCTCCAGCGGCCCTTGCACCCGCGCGTGCCTGTGCCAAGCAAAGGGTGTGGTTTTCTCCGCTGTTTCCAGCATTGGGTTATTCTGAGGTTGTCGCGGGGATAGCGACTTGGTGTTCACTGCTGGCTGCCGTTGGATGAAGCGGTATAATGAATAGTCCAGCTTCACGTTTGAGTTTGCTCGGTTTGATGATGATGGGTGGTAGATGGGGACCGCAATCGTGGACTACCGACAAGGTTGGCGGGTCCGGGCCAAGGTAGAACGCGGGAGAACCCCAGCCGAAGCATACCTCGTTGTTTGCCCCCCCCTCCCCCTCGCGCCTGTTGTACACGCGATGTCTGCCTGGTTGGTGAAAATTCGACGTGCTCCGTCCCGGCATTGCAGGGATGCGAGGGTCTATGGTCATACGACTACGGCTATGCATGAATTGACTGCACCACCCCCCTCCTGCTCTAGTCATTTCGACGCTGTCACCGATATGCAAGAAAGTACGCACAAGGTGCCGAAGTCCGCCTCACAAGTGATTATTGCTAGGATGGAGCTCACCTTTCTTTATGCGACTCTCCGAATACCTCACGGTGCTTCGCGCTTGGTGCACGCAATATCTTCCTGGTCGGTTAACACCCGACGTGCTCCGTTCCGGTATTGTAAGGATGCGAAGGTCTATGGTCTTATGACTTCGGCTAGCAAGAA
>JBBMKB010063558.1:4927-15571 GCA_037833945.1 Alaria marginata
TTTATCCTCTCGTCGGATGAGTACTGGATAGTGGTGACCTGCAGTGGGACGCTCGCAACCACTCGCGGTTCGCCGTCCTCAAACTCCTGCAGTCTGAGATCGTACTCGACGGCTTCATTTTGGAGGCTGTCCGCAGGATGAGTGATGCTGAATCCAATGACGTTCTTCGTGGTTATATCACCGGCGGGCACAGTCAGATAGATCCCCCCGTCGTTCCCACTGGTCACGCTCACGTCGTGGTCTGACGTCACGATTCGTTGTGCTCCCGTCGACGATTGCATCTCGGTGCTACCGTTCAGGAGCCCGCCACGTCCAGGCCTTACTATGATGTCGCCTCCAGTACCACCGGCTCCCGTACTGTTTCCTGACAGCAATATCAGCGCCCCACCGTCTTCAGACGGATTTCCGTTGATCGGGGCCGTAGATCCCGCCGCAATCTCGATCTGCCCTCCGGCTGTCAAAGGTTCTGTTTGTTGTCCGGCGGAAACCCAAATGCCAAGCTCTGACATGTGAACGCCGGGGCCGTCTCCGTCAGGGCCGCCCACATCGATGGCGATGCGCCCAGGCCTGTTTCCGTTTTCTGAAGGGCCAGTAGCCAAGGTGATTGCGCCACTGTCGCCCAATGATGCAGTCCCCGTCGAGATCGTAACAGAGCCGCTGGCGCCCGTTGGGTTGGAGTTAGCGTACGACCCACCGGCTTCAGTCGCGACCGTGATATCGCCGCTCTTCTCCCCGGAGTTGGGTCCGAAGCGAAAGTGCCTGTGCTGTGACTGCATGGCTGATATAAGGTCAAGTGTTAGGGCGACCTTGTCCACCTGAAGGAAATCGCTAATCGCAAAGTTCTGGTCGGGCAGATCAAAGTCGGAGATGGTTTCGACGTGCTCTGGAAAGACCTCAGCTAGCTGCTGCGCGATTACCCCTCGAACCCGCGGGTTACCTTCCAGGTTTCGAACTTCACGCCATTCCTCCGTGTAGGCGTACTCCACCATCTCCACTTCCATGAACCGCTGAAGAACGTCATCGACATCGACGTCAATGATGCCTTCCTTTATCCTCTCGTCGGATGAGTACTGGATAGTGGTGACCTGCAGTGGGACGCTCGCAACCACTCGCGGTTCGCCGTCTTCAAACTCCTGCAGTCTGAGATCGTACTCGACGGCTTCATTTTGGAGGCTGTCCGCAGGATGAGTGATACTGAATCCAATGACGTTCTTCGTGGTTATATCACCGGCGGGCACAGTCAGATATATTCCGCCGTTGATGCCGCTCGCGAGAGACACGTGGTCATCTGACGTCACGATGCGTCCTACCCCTGTTGATGCTTGAACTTCGACCCTGCCGTTGGCTACGTCACCCTCTCCGGGGCGTATCGTTACACGTCCACCAATTCCCCCGTCAGCTGCCCCTGCGTTCAAGATGATGTCCCCACCGGCTCCAAGCGGGATAGTGTTTCGACCGTCGCGTCCTTTTACAGGTGCGGACGCCCCACCCAATATCTTGACTCCACCGCCAGGACCAATCATACCTTGCCCACCGACGATTTTGACGGCGCCACCAACCCCATCGATACCACGCCGTTCGCTGCCTGATCCCGTTCCAGCCGCTATATTTACGTCACCACCTAAACCATGAGTTGCCTGACCAGCCTGTAGGGTCACACCACCCCCTTTTTTGGCGGGGCCCTCCGTGTCACCGGCAGTGATCATGGTCTGACCGCCATCTGTAGCTCTTGCAACGCCAACCCGTGCAATTATGCCACCGCTGGCCGAGGCATTCCCCGTGGTAAGCAGAACGGATCCGGACGGTCCAGAGGAGGCGTCTCCGGTGGACAAACGAATACCCCCACTTTGTCCATTTTTCTCGGCGTGTGCAGTGTGCCCAACCAAACCTCCGCTGGATCCATGCCAGCTTCTTCCTGATTGGATCAAAACTGAGCCTCCCGTTTGGTCCTGCAAGGTCTCGGTTGCTCCAGCAGTTATGTTGACGTCGCCGCCCTTTCCCGAAGCGCCGGATCCAACGGACAAAGAAATCCCACCGCCAGGGCCTGAATTCGAGCGACCGGTTCTGAATATCATCTCTCCCGACTGACCCCGTGTGGAATTTCCTGTAGATAATGATATGTGCCCGCTGGTGCCAGAGCGGCCTGCGCTTGCGGTTTCTACCCGCACTGATCCGCTAGTCGCGTCTTTGCTAGCACCGGTTGTGATTACAACCGATCCACCCGTGCCTTTACCTGCAGACCCTCCGTGCATGCTGACAAGTCCCCCACCATCTGCTGGATTTCCACCTTGTGCTTCGCCACCCTGGATATTGACGCCTCCTCCTCGCCCACCACCTGCCCCATGTCGGTTACTTCCAACGCCCCCGATGAACGACAGTGCACCGCCGACTCCTTGGCGAGCACTTGATTCGCCTGCCCTGATATTGACAGCACCGCCCTGCGGACTAGACCCTGGTCCGGCTGCAAAGTCCAAGGTACCCCCACCCCCCGCGACTGCCGTTCCAGTGCCGACAAGGAGAGATCCAGAATCGCCAACTGTCGATGAACCTGTGGACAATACGACGTTGCCACTCACACCAGCTGGTCCTGAGTTCGCGGTAAGGATCACGATTGGCCCACTAGACGAAGCCTCCCCAGAGCCTGACTGCAACAGTATGGAGCCACCGGTGGCCGCGGCGGCGGGGCCTGCTGTGAGTTCGATGTTCCCACCCGGGTCGCCTTTAGCATCTAAACCACTCGCTCGCCCAGCATCCATAAAAATGGAACCACCATCTCCTCCGCCCCCGTGAGTGCTCCCTTTGGCCGCACTAAGTCCGTCTCCTGCCGCCATCAAAATGTCGCCCCCGCGCTGTCCTTTTGCGGTGGTATCTCCAGCTCGCAACATCACGGCCCCCCCGTCATTTTTCGCTCCGGTGCCGACAAAAAGCTCGATGTTACCGCCGGAATCACCACCAGCATCCCCGGTGGTGAGGATCAGCCCACCAGAAGCACCTTCGGGACTATGCCCCGTAGAAAGAGCCGCCCGCCCACTATCTCCCTGGCGCCCAGCGTTGACTGTTTGCAATATCAATGCGCCACTACTTGAACCGAACGAGTGTCCGGTACGAACCGAAACGTTCCCGCCGACTTCTCCGTGAGTGTCCCCTGCAATGAGAGTGATGTCACCTCCTTCTCCCGAGTCACCTGTTCCGACGTAGACCTGGAAGCTGCCGCCTCGACCACGAGCAGCGGTACCAGTCTGAATACTGATCGTTCCTGAGTCGCCTCGACTCGATGTGCCTGAGTATAGGGAGATACCTCCACTAATCCCGCCTTCACCGGCATTAGCAGTCGACAGGTGGATTGGCCCGCTTGAGCTCTGCTCTCCATAGCCACTTCGAAATTGCATCGCTCCGCCACGACCTTGTCGAGAGAACCCCCCGGCAATTTCAACACCCCCTCCGTCATCTCCCGAGGCGCCTCCTTGCCCCGCCCCTCCAAATATCTGAACGCGGCCACCGTCGCCGCCATTGTAGCGGTCTCGATTACTTCCTTCCCCGGCAACAAGGAGGATATCGCCACCCATTGCTTCCGATGCTCCTGACTCTCCTGCGGCCAGGATGATGTCGCCTCCTTCTCCTGCGGAACCAGGCCCGACGGCAACAAGAACGTCTCCACCGTGGCCGTCTTTCGCCGCGCCTGTCACCAGCTGAATCGTGCCGCTTTCACCACGACTAGAAGTCCCCGTTGAGAGAAGGACCCCTCCGCTGGTACCTGCATCCCCTGCATTCGCCGTGCGGAGAATAATCAATCCACTCGATGTGCGACTACTATACCCCCCGCTGATGGCGATGTTTCCTCCGACGGCCTTGTCGGTGGTCATGCCCGCCGAAATTTCGATGCTTCCACCAGATCCCGAGTCACCGTCACCCACACGAACCACAACACTTCCTCCTCCTCCGGTTTGGGCATTTCCCGTTGAAAGGGACACACTGCCGCTCGAGCCATAGTTAGAGGTACCGGTTCGAATAGATACATTGCCACTGGAGCCCTGTATCCCGGCATCGCCGGTTTGTACGACAACGGGCCCGCTGGACGTTTGCGTGCTCACGCCCGATCTGATGACAACATGACCGCCGCTACCGGCGAAGGAGGTCCCGCCGTGTAAATCTATATGGCCGCCACTATCTCTCTGGGATTGTCCTTTAGCTGAACCGCCGGAGATCTGAACATCTCCTCCGTTCCCGCCGTCAGTATGATGGGGATTGGAGCCCTCACCACCTTCTATCATCACTTTGCCTCCTGCCCCTCCAACGGCGGAAGTTCTACCGGCAGATAACCTAACATCGCCTCCGTCCCCATAGTCACCCTCGCCAACGGACAAATAAATGGACCCCCCCGCACCGGCGGTGGCTGCGCCCGTGTTCATGAATATACTACCGGATGTGGCCGCAAGGGAGTCACCGGTTGACGCTGAGATGTCACCGCTGGCGCCGTCGATTCCCGATGACGATGTTGCGAGCGAGATGGGACCACTTGAACCACCATCGCTTGTGCCAGACTGGACACTTACTCCCCCGCCGCGGCCGGCAACAGAATCACCACCAATAATTTCTACTGTGCCGCCACGGTCAAGCACTGACGTTCCCTTTGAACTTCCACCGCTCACTACGACGGGACCGCCGTCACCCCCGTCCCCCTCGTCTGCACTGGAGCCTTCCCCGGCCGTAACAAAAACGGTACCTCCTCGTGCACCCGTAGCCGAGGTGTCACCCGCGTATAGGTACAGATCTCCACCATCACCAGTGCCGCCGGCGCCGACAAATACCCCGACAGCACCTCCCGCTCCCTCTAGTGCGTCGCCGGAACCAAGTAGCACCGTTCCAGAGTCACCGCTGCTGGATGTTCCAGTGGAGGCAACAATTGTTCCACTCGACGCAAAGCCTAAGGCATTGTTGGTAGAAATGTGTATGGCTCCACTTGCAGACACGTCGCTTGCTCCACTGCGGAGCTCTATTGCCCCACCCGTACCTGCTGAGCTGGTGCCACCTATCATAGATACGATTCCACCAGCCCCATCAGCGGCAGAACCGCCGGAAAGAACAATGTCTCCACCGTTTCCGGTGCCGCCCCCGACGTCAGTCCCCGAAGCGCCCCCGCCGGATATAGAAACCGTGCCTCCGGCGCCGCCGTCCGTGTTGGTCCCGTCTCCGGCACCAAGCAATACGGCGCCGCCGACGCCATCGACAGCGCTGGTGTTTCCTGCCATGAACTCGATATCCCCTCCGGAACCAACCAAATCGGCTCCGCCGATGCTGAAAACGATATCGCCGGCGTCTCCGTCGGTCGAGGATCCGGTTTGAAATTCAATGTCACCCGCACTCCCGTCCGTAGCCTGCCCTGTACTCAAAATAATTGCTCCAGATACACCTTTTGGGCCGGCATTCATCGTTTGGATCAGAACGTCGCCGCTAGAGCTTTCCGTACCTAAACCGCCCGAAATTTCAACCCCTCCGCCTGTCTGGTGGCTACTAGTGCCAGCAGTGATTACGACCCACCCTCCGACCCCCGAATCCCCGCTGCCGACGGACATCCGGATGTCCCCAGCGCCTCCCCCAGAAGCGTCCCCTGAGTTTATTAGAATCTCGCCTGTGCTTCCGGCAGAAGATGTGCCGGTGAGCAGTTTCAGTACACCGCTAACCCCTGACGTTCCAGCATTCGCGGTGGTAATGGTGGCACCACCGCTCGATGTAAGCCTTCCGACACCCGTAGAAAGGAGTAGAGCGCCGCCGGTACTTGCTGCGGCGGAACCACCGGTAAGCAATACCATGCCTCCTAGGTCAGAGGGTCCCAAACCGGACGCCTCACCCCCCGTAACCACGACATCACCTCCCAATCCACCCGCGTAAGAAGAAGGGTCCGTGCCCGCCCCAGCTGTAATCAACACATTTCCTCCGATGGACGAGGGTGCTGTCGAATCGCCTGCGGAAATTTCAACGGATCCTCCCCCCCCGCTGTCGCCGCTACCAACGGCGAGGGTGATCTGTCCACCCTTGCCATCAACAGCGGAGTTCGTAATCAACGAGATTGAACCCGAATCAGCGGCGGTAGCGGCACCCGTTCTCAAGAGCAAGTCACCGCTGGCGCCTGCCACTCCGCTGTTGGCGGTTTGTAAGTACACGCCTCCGCTGGAACCATTCGTGGCATACCCGGATTTGACCCGCACGCTGCCCCCCCGAGCGGTGCTGTCGGCCGTGTCTCCCGCCGTTACCGTTACATCGGAACCTTGTCCTGTGCCCGTTACCCCGACGAGGAGGCTTATTGAGCCGGCCTCGCCCTCGGTAGCTTGACCGGTTCCCAGGACGACCGACCCGGTGCCATTGGTCATGGAGTCTCCGGACGATATGGCAACATCACCGCTGGCAGCCGTACCCAGGCCGCTGCCCGAGCGTATGTTCACCTGCCCGGAAGTGATGCCTTCGCTTGACCCGCTGGCGAGAGATACATCTCCCCCGGTCCCACTTTCGCTCGTTCCTCCGGCAATACTCAAGCCCCCGCCAATGCCTTCTATCGAAGCACCTCCGGTGATGTCAACACTTCCCCCTGCACCCACGTCGCCTCCGAAGGCCTCGAGTCCTTCCGCAAACCCCCCACTGATGGAAACGCTGCCGCCACTTCCACCGATGGGATTGACACCGTCGCCGGCAGAAAGAGAGATGGCGCCTCCAGCGTCATTGGCGTTCTGGGAATCTCCGGAGACGACGCTAGTGTCGCCGCCGGATTGAACCTCAAAAACGGTCTGGTTCAAAACTAAGGAGAAGCTCGTGCCAGAGTCTGTAAAGCCAGACGCCGAGAGCTGCCCCCCGCCAAATTGAGGATCGGCTTCCACGATGAGGTTGCCCACAACCCGATTTTCTACGGAAAGGACAAACGCGCGGTGACAACCCATGAGCACGGCGACAAAAATGTAGCGTTGTACTGCGTATAACTGGTATTTGTTTGGAGCACGCGACTACTTAGAAAGCTGACGAGAGACTGTCGCTCCTCCCAAAATGTTCGAAGTTTCACCAATACACTATTGGCTTGGGTTGCCCGGGAGCGCAGACGAGCAAGCGTTCTACAACGTGGCGTACGACATCACGTTTCAGGCAAAACGAAGTCAATGAAAAGCGACACAGAAGTCACGAACCCGCGTTTTAACATGATAGCTCGACGAATGAATATATATTCGGCTCTACCTCTCCGACAATGCCGTACGTCGTGAGCGATAATGTTTTCCTCCATTATTTGTGTTTGTTCTGTTGGTGGACATTATTTCGGCGTATAGGCTCGATCGCCAGCGTCAAACAAACGTTGACCGTCGGTATATACTGATATAGCGCAAGCGAAGTTGGCATCGCGCCGGCCCAACAAACGAAGGACACTCAACAAGCACTTATCTGTGACATGTTTTTTGCAGCCCTCGGGGAGATTCGTCGTATGAGTAACGCTATGGAACGGAGCAAACATCCACGTACAATAAGTGAAGGTCGACCACAAGCAGTGCTAGAGGTTACCACGCAGGTCAAAAACACCACAATCCCGTCACCAGCGCTGGTTGTATTGCACTTTTCTCGTGATCATGTCGACTCGCTGTACAGGACCGCGGATTGCGGCGTGTCATAGCCGTATCCTTCAACAGCCTCGGCTGTCAATTGGTGGAGGGTTTTATGTACACAACTTTACGAATATTGAGTAAAAAGCGTGCGACAAGCTATAGGTTCGCCTTGACCGGTGCGCTAGACAGAATACTGAGCACTGGTCGCTCACCGCGACAGCAAAATCGTTTCTTGCGTAATGTGTTGAAGGGTTATACCGATCTCTGTTAAGACGGATTTTCTGCACCCACGTTTTGGGGGACGAATTGCTTGGAACGAGTGTAAAATATGTTTTGTAGTTCTGAAAGAGTTGACCTCCGTTGCGCTCTCGCTGAAAACGTCGTCGAGTGGCGCATAGATCTCACCTCCTACGAAAGAAGTCGGACAGGGGAGGTCAAACACGGTTCCGCGGCAGTCTATGCTGAATATCTCTGAGACGGTCATGCACGCTCCCTCGGAAGCGCACCACGCACAGTCTTCGTCTTCTGCGCATGTGGTGCACTCCGGGTATTCGCTGCACCTCGGGGTCTCTGAGGATTTCGCAACGTTTTTCGGGATGTGAACGGTGGGCAGCGATGCAGAGGAACCCGTGAGTCTTCTCATGGTGTGCTTCCCATTTTACTCTACATGGAAGGAGCGATAGTGCGTACATGGGTTACGTGAATGTATCCTGAAGTCTCTGTGCCTAGTCCAGTCTCACTCCGTAACTTTCTGTCAACGCCTCGGGGGATAATAAGCAACACTGCAGCAGGTGTTGTTTAGTGTTCGATACACGGTCGCGTCGATGCCCGGTTCTACACCGAACGAAAGCGAGCTGCGCTTTCTTTATCGCGAGACCTAGTTCGAACTTTAGGGAAAGTGGAGCTACATCACGACCTTCGGCTGGGTGCTCAAACCCACAGCGGGCATCGACCACCTCAGTACCCGGACGCGTGCCACGCCAGGGGTATCGCTTTTGGACCAGAATATTTATGACCGCTGGGGGGCTCCGCAACCAACACACCATACCCAATACCGTTAGAAAACCATTCACTTTTTTCGATATTTTTCGTTCAATACCTAGGCCATGGGATACAGCGCATCAGGTTGTGCTTTTCATTTTTTCTCAAAGTCTTTTTTTGGTTGAGATAGAGAGCTCTTCGAGTGAACAGCCTCAGAAAATTCGGCGCACCCCTATCGCAGCACACGTCCCCGAAGCATTATTGCTATTACTAGGTGAACTGAGCCCACGTTCTCGCACTCGAGTTCTTCCCCCCCGTTTATCTATTTCAAAGAGCTTCCCTGGAGACAATCAACAAGAAGAGCTTCACGAGGACGACCTTGCCCCTGCCCGCACCGACACCCCTGTGCTGCTTATCCGAGGTCGGTTTACCCTCTACCGGTATTCGATAACATGATTGGCTTTCACTTTGAATCACATGTAACCCGAACCCTAACCCTGACCCTTGCCCAATCGAAGCCAACCAACCAATGTAGGGATAATCCCCTTCGCCTCGTACACAGTGAACCTCTACCAATGTCTCGAATAAGCGGCAAGCTCTACCGCCTTATCTTTAGCTTCATTTTACTCTTGACGTCATCGAGGACGCGGGATTCGAATCTCACTTCGAACGTTTTGGGTTTCGAAGCTCACTTCGAATATATTTTTTGTCGTAGAAAATCTTGCGTGTGCGTCCTAAAACGATGTCTCACTGGGCTCCCATGAAAAGGAACTAGGTTTTACCGTATAGTATACCAGGTATACAATAACACACCCCTTGGGATGATGAGTTTCAGAGCCGACCATTTCTTCCAAAACCGGAGAGCCACAAACAACGAAAAAGGCGGCTGTCGGAAGGTCTCGTCGAGACGTTTTCCAAAGGCACGTCGCTCAGCGTTATTGTGCACTCTGTCAGCAGTCGAGAAAATCGGTATTGAAATTCGTCCCAAGGGGTGTGTGTAAACACCAGGCCATGTACGGTAGGTTGGCGCGTACTTCCGTATATGGAGATATGTTGGTTAGCACTACCTACTACCAGGTAACTAACAAGACCCTCAACCGACATGTCCCAAAGACGAGAACGTTCCGACGGGGGCGAGAATGTTATAAGTGTTGCCCTGGGCTAGGTGACCGATCGATCTTCTACCGGGATAGCTCAGTAGGTAGCACCTTGGGTATCTCAGTAGGTAGCCCCTTGAATAGCTCAGTAGGTAGCACCTTCACATTCGTTCGGAGGCAACACGGCCATGCACATCTTTGGCCGCAAACGCGCTCTAACTATATTTAAACGACCTCTTAAATCCAACGGGTGGGCATCATTCTTTGAGAGGCTGGCATACAGATCGCGCCGACTCGTACTACAGCCCCTTGAGTATGGAATCCACCTTTTTAGGGACACACTACTTGGAATTTGCGTGGGGATAAGCATGCAGTGGTAAAGGGGCTAGACTGTTCACGCTCAAAGCCAGGTGCAGCTCTTACTCTTACCCGGGCAAACATCCGCCTCGAAAATCCAAGAGGGGCACGGCGACCCGTCCGACGGTCCGATAGAGGAGCCATCGACGCACTGAAGCGTGGACAAGCAGTAACCGCAACCTCCCACGTCGACGCAGTCCGTGCAGTTGCCAACGTCAGTCCTGGTTGAGGAGCGAAAGCAGGGCATTGGATTCACACGAACGAGCGGATGGGCAAGGATCGTTCAAGGGAATGTTGATGTGTTAGACTAGGGGGTGTTCGTCCCGTCCGTTTGACAACTGGTTAAAGCGCCCACCCAAACTAAACCTTACAACAGGAACCTATCAGTAGAAAAAAGATACCAGGTATGCCTAGAATCGGATGCTGCGGGATCATTTTGTTGCCTAATTGCCTCATTCTGTCCTGTGCAAGTGCCGTGGAAAGCATACTATTGTCAGATTTCAGATTGAGAACACACGGTCCGCACGAAGAGGCATCCACGATGAGCGGCAAGTCAGAACGTATTACGTGCATTAGGTGTTCAATCAAAAATATATTTCGGACCATAGTATCTGTATCTGTAGTCCAGATAT
>JBBMKB010063669.1:0-15570 GCA_037833945.1 Alaria marginata
TCAGAGACCCATAGAGTATGATGTGTACGGATGGTGCGGGATGTTGCGGCGAGCTTGACACGTATTATTAGGCCCGCCACGTTATGCCTCCTGTGTGGGGTTCAAAACTTCAGTTTCGGCCAGCTCTGGGACCGGACAGAACTGGTGCCTAGTTTCGTCTGGCCAGGCGATTTGTGATCGAAATACAGAAATAATTTTAGAGGTTTCTGTTTTTGGTCGATCGATAAGAGTCGATAAATCGGATCTGTCACGAAATTCTTCCTGGATCTCTCTATAAACCCTGTTTTCTTTTCTGGTTTCGTCTCCTTTAAGAGTCAGCCTAGGCTTTCGAAAGGACATCTTATCGATTCAGAGAAAGACGCTTGCAATTGATTTGAAGCTTAATGTTACGACGGGTGTATGATGCGAGTACGGTACGAGTACCAGGCACCAATGACGAGTGCGCTGTCACACGCCATGGTCACGCACCGCCATGTCGCCCGCCTGTTTGCTCTATTGCTGTTTGCTGGTTTATGTGTTCGGGCTGATTTTCTGGTTGACCGAATGCCAGTGTCCGTGGCAGAGCATCGGCATCAGCGACAGGCAGCAGTATTCCGCACGATGAAGCGCGGGTTCGAACTGCTGTCGGTAGCGGTTGCGTCGCAGATGTTGCAGACGTCGACGGCGGGGGAGTTCGTTTTCAATTTCGTGTTCGGGAAAATGCTACGGGAATCCTCCCGAGCGGTAGTAGTTAGGAGGAATGCCGACTGCCGCGAAGCTTGCGCAGTGGCGGCCATGATCGAGTATCGACAGGCAGCGGTGTCCATGGAGTGCGCACTCGCGAAGTGTTGAGGGGTTTTATTGCCGAGCATCCTAGAAAGCGGCACTAAGGGGAACCTTCTCGCTGAAACCAGCGCCGATGACCTCGAACCTCCAGACCCATGTGTGAGCAGTGGGTATGGAGGACCAGCGCTACACGTTGCAATATTTCCGAGTGGGGGGCGGGGCGAGCTACGACATGGATAGTACGGCCATGGGCGTTGTCATGAGCACAAAACGTTGAATGGAGTACTGCGGCCGTAGCCGACAGATACGTAGGGGTAACGGCGTCAGCGGCGGCGTCGAGGAGGACCAAGCGTTCGCGCGACACGGCATTCACATATGCAGACGCCTTACCAACTACTGTCGGAGGGGTTTGTGGAATCGCAGGCAGCGTTCCCACGGGGCAACCAACGACAGCAGAGTCCCTAAGGGGTTTTTCATAGGCTAGAAGTTTGGCGATAATATGGAAGAGAAGCAACCAGCATAAAATTGAAGAGACCAACAAGCAGCGACATCGAGACAATGGTGGGGGGGACAACAAGTATGGGTGGGACCTCATGCCTCAGCAGAGAAGCCTCATTGATCTCAAACTATACAAGTCTGAATTAAGCTACTTAGACATTTGCAGCAGTAATCTGAAACCAGAAAAGAGGGGACGCCAGCAGAGTAAGCCTCATGTTGTACTTGGAGAGAGAGTCGCACTCCTCGGGTGCACCGCAACTCTGTAACAGCACGGCGCAGTAGAAAGAGGTTAGGAAACCCAGACCACCCCGCGCACCCGTCGTTGACAGTGAGGTGTGAGTCCCGACAACTACATGAGTTTAGTTGTTGTTTACTTTACCGGGGTACCTAACCTCTGCGACGACGTGCCACGTTGGTTGCGAGAGATTCGACGCGGGAGTAGTAACCCTGGGTGAGAGTCTCCGGCTGGTCGCAGCAGAGAATCCTCATTGATCCCAAAATATATAGTTCGACTACGAATTAAGTTACGCTGCGATGTTACCACAGAAGTAGCAACCATCGCTAGTACGAGTATAATAGCTATGATATGCGGCCCTCAATGAATCGAGTTCAATACCTTGATAGTGACTGCCATTGGACAGTGGAAGGACGTGCGTGGACAGTTAAAAAATGAGCGAATTCGAAACACCAATGGGCATTGCGGTACGCGGGAAACAGCGATGCCAACACCACTGCTCGTTGCGTATTTAATATGGGCGAATATGTACGCTTTGTTGTATAAAGACGGCAGTGCCAGTGCACCATCAAAGAAGCTGGCAGTATCCAAGAAATCGAAGAGGACGCCCTTAATATTAAAAATTATCGTCATACCGATGGAAAGGAGAGAAGCCAGCTTCGAAAATAGTGACGCGATACAAAATAATTGATCCCTTGAAAACGCACAACGGCAAGGAACCGTGCGTACGGTGAGGGACGCTGTCAAAAGCCAACAAAGCTCAGTACATAATACAAATATGAACGTTGACAACATCTTGCCCTCTTGCCTTCCCTCGCGTCGTTCCTGTACTCCGACTAGGTCAGCTGTCGCAAAGCTCAACCACACCCGGTCGCCATGACCTCCGGTGGAGCCACCGTCGCGGCGGCGAAAGGCCTCATCCAGGCGTCGCGGCGATTCTCGTGCGTGCTCTCCAAAACTCCACAGTGCTCTCGTTTGTTACGGGCGACGATCTTCTCCGGTGGAAACTCCAGAACTGCTGCGGACGACCCTAGTCTCCCCGCCGCCAACTTCGGGGGCGCCAGCATTTCACACACACCTTCGGAGGTCCTGCAGCCGCGTGCCGCCGTCGCCCAAACGTCCACAAGTCCGCGAGCCAAAAACAGGAGGCAGCGGCAGAGCGCGTCTAGCAAGCAGATGCCTTACGTGGCGCGACTGAAGGCCGCGCGCCACAAACGCGACGGCGCCGACGCCGAACGTGTGCTATCGGAAGCCATACAACGCGGGGAGGGCATTGCTGACTTGGTGATGTGCAACGCGGCCTTGCGCGTGTTCGCAGACACCAAACGTTGGAGAGAGGCCCTGAGGTGCCTCAACTACATGAAACGATCTGGTTTGAAGCCCAACCTGTTCACGTACAATTGGGCCATCGCGGCGTGCGGGAAGGGGCGCGAGGCGGGCAAAGCTTTGGAGCTCTTCGAGGAGATGCAGGTGGCGGGACTTACCCCCAGCTTGTGGTCGTACACTTCCGCGATCATGGCCTGCGACCCCCGTGGGCAACCGGGAAAGCCCTTGGCGCTGTTTCGCGAGATGGAAGCGGCAGGAATTGCTCCTAACGCTCGGGCCTACAACGCTGTTATCATGACCTGTGGCGGCAGCCGCCAGTGGGAGCAAGGCGTCCAAATGCTTCGAGAGATGCCGACGACCGGAATCGCCCCAGGTGTTGATAGTTACAGCTACGCCATCGCCGCGTGCAGCAAGAGCAGTCAGTGGGAACTTGCGGCGGCCCTGCTCAAGGAAATGGTGGTGATGGGTGTCCCTTCGAACGAGCGGACCTACAACGACACAATCGCAGCGTGTGTCCGCGGCTCTCAGTGGGAGATGGCTATGGCACTCCTGAAGGAGATGCCGACGGCCGGTATTACACCCAACGTGTTCAACTACGTTTCCGCCATCACCGCGTGCAACAAGAGCGGTCAATGGCGTTATGCGCTAGCTTTGGTCAAGGAGATGACGGACGCCGGAATCAGTCCTGACCTCGTCAGCTACAATGCCGCCATTGCCGTGTGCGCCAGTGGCAAGCAGTGGGAAGCTGCGGTGTCTTTGCTAAGGGCAATGATGGATGATATGATAACCCCCGACGTAGTCAGCTACTCGTCTGCTATTACGGCGTGCTCCGAAGCTGGGGAATGCGAGGAAGCTATGAAGCTCTTGCGGGAGATGGAGAAGGTTGGAATCCGCCCTAACGAGCGAGCCTACAACGCCGCCATCATGGCGTGCGGCAACGGCCTTCAATGGGAGCACGCTGTGCAATTATTGCAAGATATGCGCACGGATGGCATCCCTCCCAGCGTGATCAGCTACACGTCCGCCATCTCAGCGTGCGATAAGTCTAGTCAGTGGGAGCGTGCCATGGGTTTGTGGGGGGAGATGGTGGAGGCTGGAATCCGCCCAGATGTGATCAGCTACACGGCTGCCATCTCGTCGTTCTCTAACGCAGGGGAGCACGAGCAAGCTATGGTGCTCTTTCGGGAGATGCCATCGGCAGGCGTCCGGCCAACTGAGCGTACCTACACTGCGGCCATCAGGGCTTCCGGCAATGGCCTTCAGTGGGAGCAGGCCGTGCGATTGTTGCGAGAGATGCCGACGGTGGGGATCACTCCGAGCGTATTCAGCTACAGTGCCGCCATCACGGCCTGCGGCGACGCCGGCCAACCCGGCCTCTCCATCGACCTGTTGCGGGAGATATCCACGGTCGGCCTCACCCCGAACGTAGTCGTCTACACCCTGGCTATGGAGGCTTGCGGCAACGGCGGTCTGCGAGGCCAAGCGGTGCTGCTGTTCAGGGAGATGACCGAGGCCGGCATCATCCCGAACGTCCGCAGCTACGGCGCCGCGATCGCGGCGTGCGGCCAAGAGAGGGAGCCGGAAATCGCGGTGGCCTTGGTAGAGGAGATGATAAATAGTGGACTTTCCGCCAGCGTGGCCGTTTACAATTCGGCGTTTTCGTCGTTTGGGGATGGCGACGGGGGCCGAGCGGTGAAGCTGCTCGAGGCGATGAAGCGGGGGGGTGTTAGCCCGGACGATGCAACGTGCGAGGCAATCAGGAAAGCGTGCACACAGGATTGCGAATGGGAGGTGGCCAATGCTCTGTTGGCGGAAATTGGGGGGGACGTCTCCCGGATGTCGTCACAGTAGTTAGCGGGAGGAACGCCACGTGTTTTTGTCGGCCACATCTTGCGCACTTGATTAAAACGTTATTTTATAGTAGTATTAATACTGCGTCATCTAGTCCTCACCCGTGGTGTAATTATTAGTTGCGTTGCCCAAAAAACAAGACGGTGGTGGTGATAGTGGTGGCGGTAGTTTTGGTGGTTGTAAGAGGTGTACCGATAGAGCTACATAGGATGGTGGTGCCACCCTTCCGTGTGCCATCACCGGCTGACCGTCACGTCTCTGCCTTGGATGGAAAGAAGAGCGGCATTCTGTTTTTGATTTTAGTTTTTGAAGCACGGCATCAACTGGCCACGTCAATCAGTCAATTAGATACTTTACATACATGAATGTTGCAATTGTTCGCTGCAAGAATCATGCCGCAGAAGATAATTATTACTGGTGCAAGGCTACAAAACAAGTTGTGAATAACTGACTTACCGTCGACGGCTGATGCCTTTTCTTATATATGTTGCGCATGGCATGTGTAGCTCTGTAGCTCCCGTCCTGCACCGCATAATAAGTCGGCTACGACAAATAAATTGTGTCTCCCTTTCTTTGGAGAAAACAACGATGATGATGCACCAGACGCATGTAGCACGGTAGTGAAAAATAGCTGCTGAGGACGCTCATGTCGCCGCGCATAGCTGTTGAATACCACCACATCGACAACAGACAAGTACCCCCCAGTGCAAACTCCGGTCTATATGAGACGGAAATTGTTGCCTTGGCCGATTTTATTGGCACAATGCCGTGTCTGATGAATTTCACGCCGCCGGTTCTTGTTCGTCCGCCTAAATCACTCGCCAGGCTTGACCTGCACCTTTAGTTTTCCTCGATCGATTCCAAACGACTGACGCCTATCCGCGACGGACTTCGCCGTAGAGCTAACACACCCACAATCGATAAAAAGGGTCGGGTGTATTGTTGCTGCTGCTGTAAAAAAAAACATTGAGAGCCCTGCTATAGAACGAAAGCCAGCAGGTTGTGTTCCACAAACGGGACGTCCCCTTTCTTTCGCTATCTTCGCTTTCAAGCGCGAGGGCAGCAATAACAACTAAAAGCAGACATACATAGACACGTATGCCTGGCTGGTGGGTGAGGTGGGTGGTGACTATGAATACGTCCATTCACGCCCGACATGTGCCCTGCGTTTAGTACGGTATCATGTATTTGGTAGACAGCGCGTGCTTGTGTTATTCGTAATCACCGAAGCATTATACTACTATTACTACTATTCGAATTGCTATTTTGATAATAATATAATACTGTTAATATTAATATCAATAATAAGAGTAGGTTTCCTTTTGTATCCGTGGTTTTCTTCTTTCGGGAATGATTTGAGTGATCAACGTTGAAGATCATGCTGCACATTGTCGGAGGGCAAGCATCATAATAATACTATACAGTCCATACTGCTACAAAAGAAAAGTATGGGCAGGAAGTGACGTCACATTGGATGGCGTCACGTGCCATCCAGGGTTTTTCCACCAGTCAGAAATATTCTGCGAAAAAGCACACCGGTCTGAAAACTGCGGGCACGAATATGTCCTTCACGAGGAACGTATAATATGGTCCGTCCAATCATGTTTTCATATCAGTGGCTACTGTCGTATGGTGCTGAGTGGTGGGGTACAGGAGATGATGGTACTGGGAGGCACAGCTTCGCGTTGTATAGCTTGTTCTTACTAGATGCTTCTTTGATGGACCAGAGCTCGTGAGACGGGTCAACTCCAAGTGGCTGTGTGTGGCCTCGGATCGTACCAGCAATGTCCGGCCACATCTATCTACAGATGACCACTTTATTTAGGACTTAGAGAACACAAATCCTGGAACAGCCACGATCATACTCTATCAGGTCCGCAAGGACCGTTCTAGAGACCACTCCATAACATTAGCCCACCCTGAATATTCGTAGATGCAGATCACACGACGATCGAAGGATGATAACTAGGACACAATCCCAAAATCGGAAAAGGGGGGTTGAAGATGCGGCTTTTCGAAACAACTGAAAAAAAGACTATAGATCTACCCCCACACCTCGTAAATGAGGCTAAGACGCCTCTAGTAAAGTTGAGACGTCGCATACTAGAAAATAAGGGGAAGCACGCCTGGCGGAAGCGGCGGGAGAGACAAAGAACTACGTTCAACCTATAACAGAAACTGAAAGAAGGCGAGAAGAGAAAGCAGAAATACAGTGCGATGGATACGGCCGAGGTCGACTACGGAAGACCTAGGAGGGCGCACAATGTGGGGTCGTTGCTCGGATCGCGGGAACATATGTATCCAGGAAACTCGTCGAAAAAACAGACAAACGCAAAGGCCATAACAAAATAGATCAAAGCGGGCACAGCAATTGGCACACAGAGTCTAAGATACGCTGTAAACTAGCAAAGGTGGGTCGATAACAAGAGACCTACGGGCTAACAACGTGGAGCCAAATGGTCAGCAACGTGGGAGCCTAGAGGGCGAAGTTGTAAGCGTATAACTAGCGGAACTTAAACGCGGCAGTGTAGGTCGCCGCAAGGACCGTTCTAAAGACCTATCTTCATATCTATAGCTAAAACTACGAACATCACTCCACAACACTACCCACTTTTTCTCGCTCGATTTTGAGGGTTGACAGGCGAAGCAAAGTTGGCATGAACCGGGTGACCGAGAGGGGCCCTAATCCGGTCTTAAAGTTGAATTCGGAGGTCAACGTCGTTTTGTTTGACTTTTTTCGAAAAAAATAACCCGAAATTGCCCCGAATAGGGACATCATTGTCCCGAACCAACAAATAATCAACCTGAAGTGTCCACTAACATGTTTATTACTCCACAAGTCTCATTTCCGTGCAGCTATTAATAGTACGTACATAAACATGGTATATGTGTGTGTAGTGGGTGTTGTTCTGGTGTGGTGTCCCCGTGTATTGGACGCGAGTTGTAGAGTGTGGGTCCAGCTGGGGATGACTCCATCTTTGGCTCGTGATTTCTCGCGCTACAGTTTTTTTTTTAAGTTGAGAGTGCAATGACCGGTACCCAAAGGGCCAATTTCCACGAATCCGTTGAGTTTTCAATGGTCTGCCCGATGAACTTTGCTATAAAAACATCATATAGCCTGTCGGAATCACGATTTATCGCCGATTTCTCCTAAACAAATGGATGAAAAAAATCTGAAACGTGTCCACGTATTCTCTCGGCTGAGATCTCCTCAAATACGGCGTCAAAGCGAAAAGAGAGTCAACCATGCGACCAAATATAACATCCAAATCCCCACCTAAATGCCAGCAAATCGCTATTTTCTTTGAGCCGAAAGCCAAAAAAAGAAAAACAATCGGGCCATCCCATCCGTCTGGAACCGGGCGTTTTGCCGGTGTCTTTCATGAACCCGGGGGTACGTGAGACATTCGGAACATGTCAACTCATGAAATTCGACATTGTGGGAAAAATTGATCGGGCGGACTTCAGGAATCGCGCGATCGATATATCACGCAGCTTGCAAAGTCGCGTGCGGACCTATCGGGATAACTCACAGCGACGCACTTTTTAGTTTGTACGAGACCATCAAGCTCATGGATTCGGCCCCACGCAGTTGCAGAACTCATCCTAATTTTTGGTGGGAAGAATGGTAACGAAAGTGCTTTCCATTGCCACTTCTCAGCTAATCGGAGGATCGGACCACTACTTGCTAAGACTCGCAGAACATTGTATAGGGTCGTACCTGTGGGCACGGTAAAATATGTTCTAGATGAACCCCGTGACAACGGTGCACTAGAGTGTCACACACGTAGTTACGTGCCTAGGATAAGATCAATAACGTACTCTTAATGCCAAACATACACATTATGTAGGTTGTATCTAGATAAGTATCAGGCGTTACGGATATTGCAGTATGATAGGAATATTACGGTAGGGATACCGGGGATAGGAGGCCACAGCCGGCAGGCTTGGTGCCCGCACCTTGGTCACTCTTCATCCGACCCCAAAGCCTCAACACGCTTCATCATCAAGAGAACATCCAGACCCACGGGAATACTGGGGGTAGGCGGTGGCGGCAGTACCGAAGCCAGCCCCATGAAGGAGGAGCCGCGTGCCGTTTACACGTGTCTGTCGCAGCGCCGCAGTCCTTAATTTGTGGCACCGCTCCGGCAGTGGTGAACGGCGGGGACGAGCAATCAAGCACAGCAGACATTCCTGCGTCCCGTCAAGCGCGGCCTGTTTTTCACAGAACCATAACCGATCCATTCAATAAATTGATATATTCGTGATTAATTCCCGGTACTCCGTAGGCGTACATCGTAGCCCCACCATGGATCATTACTTGTTGACCGCATACTGTAGTACTACTACCTTCTTCCGCCCAAGAAGCTCACACAAAGCTCAATTGTACCGTCGTATACATAAATACATAATATGGCTTACTCTACAGCTACCATCCCCTGCTGCCACTACAATCATAAACATATTATGATGACGCACACATACATTTCCTGGTATAAATAGTATACAATACATAACATGACCCGTGCGACGTGGTATATATATAGACACCCTCGGGGAGATTACCGCCCAACAGCCAACAAACAGCTAACATGGACCAAAACAAAAAAAACAAGCCAGGGGTCAGCCAGCCCCAAAGTACTGCAAAATCTACACATAAATAGTGCCAGTACTTATTACTACGACCAGGTATATAATAAAGTCAAAGCTTCGTGTCGTGCGTAGCCCTCTCGACTCACTCGACACTTGCTTGTATCACCAATCACTCAAATCACCGCCACACTGCTACACCGGAAGCGCACGCCCGTCTGACTGCTGTATATAGGACGTACGTGCTGCTGCCACTCCCCCCCCCCCGCTCCCGTCACGTACGATGCAAACAAAGTTTACTAAAACAGGGAAAACTTAGCAGGTACCAGGTACACATGTAAGTGAATAATATATATACATAGAGTGTGCACGCTCTCTAGCGCTCCGCTTTCATCGCAGTTTGCTGCTGTAGGCACACATACGCGTCGCACAAAACACGACATACCACAGGTCTTCCACAAAGGTAAGCCGTTATTTCCTCCTCGGACCTTCACCGCGTCAAGGCTCTATCTCTAACAAGCACGGCATGAAACGGAAAGAAAAAAAAGAAAAACGTGGTGGTTACGTAGTAACCGCCCACCAAGAAATACCCTCGCCTTCTCCTCGATTAAAAGGAAAGCCGCCTAAGAGAAATAGTAAAGAGGTCGCCACCGCATAAAAACTGTTAAAAACCAAACGGACATCGACAGCACATAGCTCACCATCATCGCCGGATGGAGATGCCAAAAAACCAACCCTCACCCCCCTCACTCCCCGCATCCATACAAAGAGCAGCAGAAAATATATACCGTACACCTCGACCGCGCCAGAGCAGCCCGCAGTAGTATTTCGATACAATTTGCATGCCTCGAAGGGAGGGGGTTCTACCATACCCCCCCCCCCCCGCCCGCTCTCCTCACCTCTCCGCCGCTGTACTCATTCGTACCCACCCGGTATGATTTATTTCTGGCCTAGTCATAACTAACGGCACGACAGAAATAAAAACCTCTACACGCGCACCATATGCCACACCCTAAAACACAGCTCACCCGAGGGAACCCCACGCGGCACACGCCCCCCCCATTCCGCAAGCCCAAGAAGAAACTCCCACTTATTCACAATTATAGCATTTCCCCCGCCGCCTGTCACCCGCCACAACACCGGAATAATAATCGTCTACGGGCACTTCTGCTGTCCGTCTCTCTCCCGCAGATAACCGGAGGCGGCCCAGGGCATATCTCTCGCCCACAAGCTTGCCTCCCTACCCCAACACCAAACAAGCAAATAACACCCGGCTCGGTTGGTTTATCGGTTTCCGTTCGAGCTCTACACAGAAATATTGCGAACACTTTGACGCGACCCCCCCACCCACCCTCCTCCCTTTCCGCAAAATTGTGTCCGCCTATGTAGGCCGGTCTGCTGTCTCAACACGTGCACTCAATCGAGTCTATTGTATAAAAGTAGCCCATTTCTCGACACTTCGCCCACTCTATCGTCGCAAAAATTGGAACCACCATTTTTCCCTCTCGGACACGAGCCAGTACAGCACCTGCAGCATTTAGATGGCGTACACCCCCCCCCTCCCCCAACCCCCCAGCCCTCGTCGGCCGACATTGCTTCCTTAGGAGATGCCGGTCAGACGCCGGTCCGCTTCTTTACAGTGTAAAAAATATATCTCACCGCACGTCCCCCGGTTAACGTGCCGTCGCATCTTATCCGCCTCCGAATCGGAAACCCAGCCGCCCGAGGCGACGGGCGACTCGTAAGCCCTACACCATCATGTCAAATGTCGAGTCTCAACATCCATTACCCCATACCCTCCCCTCTCCTTGCTCTATCTGGCGTGCTCCCCGTGAGCAATTTTTTTTGACATCCGAGAGCATGTTGTTTTAGACACCCGGCCGTCAGAGGTCGAAACTGCACAAGCACTTACTTCCCCACCTGCATTCCTCCCTCTCGGAAAACTATGGTACAAATGCCAGAGTCCGATGGGTTTCTGTGCTCAAAGGACAAGATCAAGTTACATCCTGAGGTCCCCCCGATTTACAAATGTACCCCTCCCACCCCCACTCCTCGCCCAACCCGCCGTCCCTCCCCTTGCAAAAATGGGATCGTCCGAAGAGGCAACATCGCTCTCCATCACTCTAGCCAATCAATATTAAAGGGGACACCACGAAGTCCTACCTGTACACCTCGACCGCACACCCCCCACCCCCACAGTTTTACCGCCATGAACATCAACCATGGCGTGAAAGCCAGCGCCGTTTGTTCTTGTCACCATTCCTCCGTATTGCAGCAGCAGCAGCAGCTGCAGTTTTTCTCGGGCACAACACACCTTCGTGCATTCCACGCACGCCCTTCTCTTCCATTATTGCTGGTACTGGCTGCGAGGAGAGCGATACGTCACGGTGGGCCTTAACCTCATTGCAACCGTTAACGTCATCGTCAATGTCACAAAAAAGGCAACCCCTTTGCCGCGCGGGCCATCCCACGGCTTCAACCACCGCGCCCCTCGACGATCACCAACCCGACAACATCCGTCATAGGCCCTCGCCGACCACCCACGCCTCAAGCGACGAATTCTGATTGCAGGCGCCACCCCCAGCAGCAATACCCCCGTCATCGCCCATACCGCCACCGTTGCCGCCTACGTAGCCGCCACAGCTCTCGATGTAACCGCGAACGGACAATTCTTCACAGGAAGCGCGTCCTGCGGCACCAGTCCCCAAGAGCGAGGCAAACAAGGCGGTTCCTTCCCCGTTGTCGATGGAGCACGAGCCGTAAATGGCGTCCTCGAACGCGGACGAGGAGGTCGCCCCGAGCGCGTTCAGCTCCTCCTCGCTCGACGCCGTCAAAGGGAGGCTGGCCAGGCTCGCCAGCGAGGGAAAGCTGGGGAGAAGGGTCCCTGCAACCGGCATGTTCCCTGCCCCACCCCCGCCCAAGGCACCCGCTATCTCATTCATCGCGGCGGGATGAACGTGACTGTGAGTCACGGGTGACCTGTTTCGGCGCGAGACCGCGTGCTGCTCCTCGCCCCCGGCATCCCCGGCCATCATCGGGGGCGGCGACGGGAAGTGGTTCGTCATTGCATCGCGCAAGAACAGGTGCTGTGCAGGAATCCCCGACGTCAGCTCGCATGGCATCTCGAACGGGCGTGCCTCTTGCTTCGTCATCTGCGGCATAGATGCGGTCGCAACCGGCGTAGCTCCGCCCCAGCCGCCCCCGTCGTCGCCACCGCCACTGCCACCACCACAGCGCTCGCTAGCTCGGCCGGCACCACCGTCGGACAGGCCGTTAACGCTGCGCTTGGCGTTGCCACCGGCGCGCTCGTTCGTGCTGTCGTTCTCACGATCGACGTCCGAATCGTCCTCTACCGTCGTGTCGTCGTCCAGGGTAAACTCGCCGGCAGCTCTCTTCTCGTCTTCGTCGCCCGACATAGCGCCGGCCGACGGCGAACCACTATAATCCGCTTCCGAGGCTTCCTCGCTTTCGGCGTCGTCCCCGATCCCACCCTCGAGGCAAGCGCCGGCAGGGCACAAACCCACGCCGACCCTGAGCGATTGTCCACGTACGCGGTCAGGATAGTAACAGGGGGGTGAGGGAGAGGAGGGTGTCATGATGACGTCGAGAGATAGACAAACAAAAACACAGAGAGACGTAGTTCCTCCCAGTAGTTTTTGTGATTGGCCGTTAATTTCAAAGGAATTTCTGATTTGTGGGAAATCAGCCAGAACCGCTAATATAGGGGTCGAAAAGTATCACGGGGCGGTAGCAGAGCAGACACCAAAGTGCGGGGCAGTGTTTGTCGTTTTGCGTCTCGCATAACTCTTGAGGGTGCGAAGCTCTAACGAGCTACGTAAAGTACATAGCGGCAGTGCGCTTCTTGGAATCACCAATGCGCTGCCCGCCGAGGCAAACCCAACGCCACAACACTTCAGCCCGCTCGCTGCAAGTACAAAAATGCCGGGTTCTTGCTGAATATTTTGACACCGTTCGACAGCTCAGAACTCACATGGCGGCGAAGATGCTCGAGAGCTGAGCGTGGTTCATCATTGAAAGCGGCTTCCCTTTGACCCAGGGAACGTCCTGCGGCCAAAATAGAGGCCGCTTCATGCTGACCCCGTACTGAAGCCTCAGGCCTGGACACAGGGGCCGAGAGAGGGGGTGACAAAAATGTGACGACAAAAAACGCCTCAGGCAAAGATCGCTACAGCTCAAAAAAACGTACGAAGTATGAATTGCTGATAGTTTGCAACGCTTCTGCGACAGGATCACCACAGTAGCGCAATCTCCTGAACCAGAAAAAAAAAACTCACGGACAGCGACAACAGTCGCTCCCCAGGCATCCTTGTTACCCATCCCCGTGGCTCACCTAGCTTGGAGCGGATGAGGGCGGACAGCTCCTTCTTGGTTCTCTGGGCGCACCCCAGCACGCCTACAGGTACAACGATACCACTGGCCCTCGCCCTCTCCCTTGCACGTGCTTGGTGTTGCAGGACCGCTTGAGCCAGCCGGCGGAGGGTGACATTGTTCATCTGTGGCGCAAAGCACGAGCACCGACGAGGTCAGAACTGTAAACACTACAGACTATCAGAGGAAACCAGTGCCTACGGCAGCAGTAGCAGCAAAGCAGGCGCAGCAAAGTAGGCGCAGCACATAAAAATGCATGGGTTGGCTGGCGCGCGCAGGCACATGCATGCAAATAAAGCGTACGCCAGGTGTTTGTTGCCTTGCGGTCGCACTCATGTACCTGGAGACCCCACGCGTCGTACCTGTGCCCCTTCACAAACCGCAAGCTCCAGCGCGATAGAACACGTTAGGATTTGTTTTTTAGCCTTAATCCCATGCCCAGATTGCTCGGTAAAGACATTATGTATGAGTTTCTTGTTTCTAATACGTCAGTTGTGGGTTATATCAAAACAAGGTGGGTGGATGCTCAACTTTGCAAGCTACGAGATACGCCGGTCTCGCGTGTTCTACTTCCCTCACTGTGTAAAACAACAGACACTAGCAGAGTATTAGAACCCTTCGAAGTCTCCTCGAACTCCACTAACCTGGCTTATGCTCTTTCCCTTGAGCCACGGCACATCCGCTGGCCAGCAGGTGGGCTTCGCCGATTCGTCGCCGTACTTCGGCCTTGCCCCGATAACGTCCCTAATTAGAATGGCCAGCTCTTTGTTGGTGTTGGGCATCGGATTCGCGAACACGAAGCGCTTCGCCCTAGCGGAGAGAGCTTCAGCCTCGACAGCGTCTTCGGGGGTCTCGCGCGCACCTGCATGCCGAAATCGTGTGGAACGGAACGGTCAAAACTTGCCCCACATATGGCGGTTATATCGGCCGGCGCTGGGTGAGCTGCCACATTGGCGAGATTTTTCTACGGCAAGCGAACATGGCCTGACGATAAAGGTCTCGTTCTCGCGCTCAGCCACGACTACGTAGCCGTCGTGCCTGGAGACAACGCAACGCACGCCCAACGCGCATACAAACGAGGAAAATAATGAGCGGCAAACGCTGTCCCGTACATATATGCGACATATAAAAAAAATCCCGAGACACATGGAAAACCAAACCTGACAGAACTACCACAAGCACAAGATGTCTCAGATAAAAATATGGCTCGCACCCATCTTGCGTTTCAAAGAGGCTGCCTCCCGTGCCCACAACGCCGCGGCTCCGAGGCCTGGCGGCGCGGATAGTGGAGCATTGACTCCATCCCCCTCTTGTGGTTCTTGCTCCCCCGCCCCTTCTGCTATCTGGAAGCCCTCCTCCCCTGCAGTAAACAACGCCTCCCCCGGTGGTGGTTCATCTGCACGTTCCGGCTGCGCGGCCTGCGCGGGTTCTTCTTCTTTGGCTTGCATGAGGTCCTCGCCCAGAGGACGTCCTACGCCAAGCGCGTAATCAATGAGGGGATTCGGCGGTTCTTGATACTCTTGTCGCAACGACGTATCCAGGTGCTGCTCTTGTCGCAACGACGTATCCAGGTGATGTTCTTGTCGCAACGGCGTCTCCAGGGGCTGCTCTTGCCGCAACGACGTATCCAGATACTGCTCTTGCCGTAACGACGACTCCAGGTGCTGCTGTTGCCGCAACGACGTATCCAGGTCTTGTCGCAACGACGTATCCAGGTACTCTTGTCGCAACGACGTATCCAGGTCCTGCTGGTGCATGCTGAGTGGCATACGCTGCAAGAGGGAATCGAGCGCGGCCAGGTGGCATTCCTTGGCGGGCCCATCCATCATAATCTTTTCCGGCGAGACGCGAGCAAGAAAAAGGCGGGAACGACAAGGGGGGGTGGGGTGCGGGGTGAAGGGGTTACTCTGTTAATT
>JBBMKB010063780.1:0-15566 GCA_037833945.1 Alaria marginata
GCACTCGTAAAATAATCATACCAACCGGTAGCTCCTCACTTCAGGAGCTCAACCGGCCAGGAACGTTTGACCCCAAAGAGTGCAACCCCTACCGTGGGATGACTCGATAGGAGCTCACCACTTTGTTTCTGAAGCTCCCCACTTGAAGAGCTCCAAACCCTCACCAAACAGATGGTTATGAGCAAACTGAAAGTGCAATCCGATGAACAAACCAGTTGCTCATCTACACAAAGAAAAGCATTTTTCAAAAATAGAATGACATTCAGACGATTTTCGGGTTAAGGAGCCCAGTCATCCAGAAAATAAAAACGCCAAAAAGTGCTTCCTCTATCGCGGAACACGTCTAATTTTGTTGTGGGACGCTCCTCACTTGAGGAGGCCTACACCTCGCCCGAAATGGTTTTTTCGTAAACTGAAAGTGCAGCCCGAAGACCGAACGAACTAGTTGCCTACTGCAGCCATAAAACATACCTGGTAGTCCAACAGCGAAATAAGAACGGCATTTCGACGAGTCATTCAGCAAAAAAATAGTTTTGCCAATTTGTGGCTCCCTTATCGTAGAACGCGTCAGTATTTTTATCACTGGGGCTGGTCAACTCGGTACCGTTATATTACGAGGTAGAGGTGCATTTTACGAACACATATGTATCATGTAACCGGGCCATGGGACTGATCACCTTCTTGTACTTCCGGTCTTGCTCACAGTCTGCATCTGTGTGACGTGCAGAGATTGTGAAGCTAGGAGCCTAGCCACAATGGGTAGTCCAGACTTATACCGCAGCCCGTGTCTCCAACGGCACCACGAGAACACGATAAATGCCAGTATTTGCTCAAAGCTACGCGGCCGTCGCAATTGTCCACAACATCTAAACGAGGGTACGCCCGAGGGGCGCACGTCCGAGAATTGCACGACACACTCTACGATAGAGGTTCACCATTGTTGTTTTGAAGCTCCTCACTTGAGGAGCTCTACACCCTCACCGAAAAAACGTTCTTGAGCAAACTGAAAGTGCAATCCGATGAACAAACCCGTGGCCCATCTATAAAAACAAAGTATATTGCAAAAATAGAATGGCATTCCGACGATTTTGGGTTAAGGAGCCCTGTCATCCAGAAAATACAAACTCCAAAAATGCTACCTCTATCGTAGAATGCGTCGCACCTTGACGCACGTCGTGGTAGAGGTGCAACATTTATCTTTTAGATGCTTCTCACATATGAGGCGTACCACACTTCACTCGATATCTGTTTTTGAGCAAGCTCAAAGGTGAACGCCGTTAATAAACAAAGTAATGACCAATTGTAGGTATACTATTACGTAAACAGGACCAAATATTGTTAGTGAAAATTGCGCAACATATAGGTTTTTGTTTATACCGTAGGTCCTATTTACTATGGTCTCCCGTGATAAACAACTACTTTGCAAACTAAGAATGACATTCCTACGATTCTGGGCCAGGAAGCCCCGTCATTCAGAGACAAAAAAAAAACAAAAAATGGTTACCTCTATCATTATTATTATTAGGATGCTTGCCCTCCGACAATGTGCAGCATGATCTTCAACGTTGATCACTCAAATCATTCCCGTCAATCGTACTACGCGTCTCTTCCCTGCACGACATACAGTGCAACGAGCCTACTCACGTGGGGAAGATGGAGGAGGGGAGCCAGCTGCAACGCCGAGAGCCACCCATGCCGCGAGGAAGAGCGCACATCTCACCATCTTAAAGGGTGAGCTGTGTGCCGTGTGGTGCGAGGTCTGAAGTGTAATCTTGGTTGGGGCAAAATAGTGGCGGGGAGAGAAGAGGCAGAACGACAAAAAGAGGAATAAGGTACTGTTTATCCTGCGATCATACGAGCGTGCGTTCATTTATAAGTTGTTCGTTTGTCCTCGGTCAGTGACGGGTGCTACGATAGAGGTATAGTACACCTAGGCCTTGAGTTTGTTCAACCGGTTGCACTTTCAGTCTACTCAAAATCAGTTGGTGGATGAGGGTTAGAGCGCCCTAAAGTCAGGATCACCAGAAAAAAACGGGTGCACCTCTATCGTAGCATGTGTCTCCGTAAATTGCGTGGCAACTCTTCGAGCCCCCGGCCGGGCCTGAAATAGAAACGTTCGGACAAACTTGAGCAAACAGCACACAACAACCAGCCATCACTCCATGCATTGTGACTTGGAATTGGGAACGTCTTCACAGCAGTGTCCATTGCAGCATATGCCACTGTGTGATATTTGCGATCGGTGTCGATCAACTCGTAACCGTCGACGAAAACTCATAAATCCAGGCTATGTTTATGACTCGAACTTAGGGACGTTTGCACATTGGCCGAGCCAGTACGCCATTGTGAGGTCTATCGGTATCCCTGTCTGTAAGAGTGTGTGAACCGTACTTGCTCGGAGAAGACTGAAGTTAAAATGTTCGGACAAACGTGCGCTGTAACATCTAACTAGGACTTCTATTCCGACCTGAGCCTGGGCAGGAATAGTTAGTTAACAAATATTTCGAATATCCATAGTATATCCCGACGGGTCTACTTTCATGGGCGGAAATAGTCCTGCCTACGTTTTAGACGCTTGCTTCGATAGGCAGCTGGAATTGAATTATGAGCAAAATGAACTGCAACCAAGAAAGCGATCGGCTTGGGGAAGGGCGATGAACTGCAACTCCAGCCGGCAGCTGTGTCGGGCGCAATCGGGATGCCCATGAAGTTGGAGAAAAACGATGATTACACTATGGGGTTTAGGTAAATGTGGCCGACGCGTTGCTCATTTACATGTGAACGTTGCAAAACTAATGACAGCCTAAATCCTACAGCGGGAGCACACCGACGATACGGCACCCATCTACTATACACCACTACGGTTAAGCTGTGCTCATGCTTGCCGTGTACGTTCAGATAGCATGTTTGTCTTTGCTTCAAACGTACTGTACCATAAAGCGTGTATCCTTCAGCGTAAATTGGCAACGCCACGTTTAGACCCAACACATATTGTGCAATTATACCTATTACGGGGGACCATAGTAAATAGGACCAAATAGTGTTATTAATAGTAAAAATAGGTAAATAGATAGGTTCTTGTGTGTACCGTAGGTCCTATTTGCTATCGTCCCCCGTAAATAATAGTATAGCACTTTTTGGCCGAAACCGTTTCTGCAGGACGGGGGCCCTTAACCCAAAAATCGTAGGATTTTCATGCTTGCTTTGCAATTTGTTCAGCGGTATACCTAGGCCATAAAATGGTTCATCAGGTTGCACTTCTATTCTTCTTCAAATCAAATTTTGGGTCAAACATAAAGCTCCTCGGGCGAGGACCCTCAGAAACAACATGGTGCACCTCTTCCGTAGCACGTAACCGCCTCTGGTGAGTGGAAACCCATGTATCAGGTTTTACGGACGAGTCATCTGACGATACGGGTTACACATTTTGGGGTCCAAGGTTCATGACCGGTTGAGCTCCTGAAATGAGGGTATACCGGTTGGTATGATCATTTTACAAGTACCATTGTTTTAGGACTGAATGGATAGAAATGCTGATCGGGTTGCGCAATAAACGAAAATATTGGCAGTCATGTTTCGGGTGAGATATTGAGGTCCTCATGTCAGGACCTCAGAAACGTTTTGCTGCACCCCTACCGTAGGAGGGCTCAAACTATTTGACGCTGGCGGCGCCGTACGTAGTCTACATTGTGCTATGCAGGTTTCACCAGCAGTACTTTTCGCAAGGGTTATTCCACCTTAGAGATTTTGGCAGAAGCGTCTAAGATCCTAACATGAAGAGCTCGATAGTTCACCCGAAACATGACTTCCAAGACATCCGCTCGCGCAACACGACCGACGATTCTATTTACTAGTCCTAACCCAAAATGTACTCATAAGATTCTCATACTAACCGACCGGTAGTTCCTCACTTGAGGAGCTCAACCGGTCAGAAACATTTGGCCCGAAGCGTGCAAGACCCCTTTTGAGGGATGACTTTCAAATGAAACCACGGCTCAGCAAGTTGTTGTCGGTGGCAGCATACACCGCCCGGTCACCTTATCGGCTTGGTTTCGCCAAAAACTGCCTGGCTAAATGTATTATGTCAGCGTCCTGAACATAACCGACTGCCAATACCGTACAACTGTTTTATATTTCTACCGCTGGCCAGTTGGACACATGTCTGATGGGCACTGTCAGAAAGGAAACAATATTTGCATCGAGCGCAAGATGCGGCCACCCGTACGCGCATTCGTTTGGCATGGTGCCACACAATGTGAACGTTTGCTTGCTAGGGGTCGCTCTTGCCTGTTTGGGATGCTTGTTGTGTAGACGGAGCGGGAGCGGAATGACGAAGGGTCGCGTGACTGCCTTGCCTGCGTTCAAAGTGACATCCCGCAGCAGGCGTTCTCGCGTCGAAAAACAGGGACGATATGCCCGGGACGGGATATATCCCCATAGTAAAGCCATAGCTAAAACAAGAGGTAGGTTGCTGGCCGGGGTAGAACTATGACACGATATAGATAGCCCGTTTCGGTCAAACATTTTCTCAGACTGACGTGATTCTAACTTTCGTTGGAAAACTCCTTTTACCTTGCAACAATTTGATACACTCGTTCTGCACCCTGACCATGGGTTGTTCTATCAAGTTTCGCGTTCAATTTATCCGAAACTTATGATAAGAGCTCCTCAAGCGGAGAGCGTGATACACGGCACAATGTGCACATCTACTGCAGCACGCGCGGGTAGGCATACGACCGAATACACTAAGTAGTCAGTTTCGCCATGCACCGATTACCGCCAGCAATGCGCGGCACATGCAACGCGGTAGACGTTCACCAATCTCCCTCTGAGGCGCCTCACTTGAAAAGGTCCACAATATGCCCCCCCTCACCAACTCATCTTGAGTATTAAAACAAGGCGCGACCCATGGCCTACGGCTGCAAACGAACATCGTACCGCATAACAACACAGAAATCCCGACGGTTGTCGTTTACGGAGCCGCGCCATTACGAAACTGTGTCTACCGAACCATGCTATACCTGCCGCAGCACCGATCATGTTGAGACGTGAGGCATCCCACGGTAGGGGTGCAACAATAAGCCCCCGAGCTCCTGACATGAGGAGCTCAGTATCTCACGCGAAACACGACTTCCAAGATTTTCGTTCGCGCAACCCGAGCAACATTTGTATCCGCTAGTCCTAAAACGAATACACTCGTAAAGTGATCATATCAACCGGTAGTTCCTCACGTCAGGAGCTCAACCCGTCAGGAACGTTTGACCCCAAAAAGTGCAACCCCTACCGTGGGATGACTCACATGCACCATAAAGGAACAGCGTTGAGAGAAACGCAGCCCCTCAGGATCCCTTGTACAGCAACCAATATGTGCGCACGACGAAGGCGACCGACCTCGCCGAGGGAGCCCGGGAAGGGCGTTCAGCAGCACTGAGGGCACCACCAAGCTATGCGCGTGAATCGCCTACTTATCTATTGCATTGCAGTGTGGGGATACAGCCTCTGCGACATGTGTGCTCTCGTAGAAGTAGCAAGTTTTATCCAATATGGTTTCTGATGGTTTCTGAATGACGGAGCTCCATACTCCGAAATCGTCGTGTGCTCATACTTTTGTTTCGCGATATAGTTTTGTTGTATGCTACTACTACAGTAGGCCATGGGGTTTGTCCACCGGTTTGTTGAACTTTTAGTTTACTCCTAATCTCCAAATAGGTGTATATGGGTAAGAGCGCCTCGGTTGAAGAGCCTCGGTTGAAGAGCCTCGGTTGAAGAGCCCCAGTTGAAGAGCTTCGGTTGAAGAGCCTCGGTTGAAGAGCCTCGGTTGAAGAGCCTCACTTGAAGAGCCTCGGTTGAACAGCCTCAGTTGAAGAGCCTCGGTTGAAGAGCCTCACTTGAAGAGCCTCAGAAAAACAAACAATGGTTGGTGCACATCAACCGTAGCACGGGTCTTGCCTCACTCAGTAGCCTGGCCGATGCTGTGCTCGTGGTTTCGTTTGGGCGTATATTCCCCGACGCATTCAAGTGCAGGAGTGTGCGTACCTTTTTATGAGGTCCATCCCGTGAGGATCTCCATTGTGAACGACATACGACTGGCTTGGAGAAAACCCCACAAAAAAAAGCAGCGCCGGTAGGCAATACCGTACCCTCGGTACACGTTCAATAGCATTGATATGTACGATAAATGGTTTGTACCTTTTTGTCAGTTGAGGAGCCCCGTCCGCCAGAAACGATGTACGTACGTATCCCAAAAAAAGGTACTGTACCCAATTCGCTGCACGCGCGTTTTCTCTCTGAACACTAACAGGGGGTTGAAACACATGATTGTATTCAACCGGCATTGTCGATCTCGTCCTCCAAATTATTCGATGAAATCATAGAGGTGTAGTTGACGACACGTTAAGCGACATCGGCGATATATTTCAGCTGTCATACGCACGCATCATGCTCGGCCATGGAGCAATAATGTATCGTTGTTTTTTTTCATGTTCTACAGGTTCGAAGACCGCTGAATATGTTCCTGTTAATATGGAAACTTATTGTTAGTGGGGGCTATGCCCACTAGTGGCGTACCTTGGCTGTCGATGACACTGCGGTCGGTACCGGTTGGTTCTGCACGCATTTGAAATGCGCCACGCCTCGACAAAACTACTCCTGTTAGTTTTCGAGACACATCGTGAACTCGGTGCTCTGGGCACACGTCAGCTGAAGCTAACGGCGACCGTCTGCAGGGTCGGCTTTATTTGTATTTGTATCTGACGGGTGCTACGATAGAAGTCGTAGCCCTTTTTTCGCTTTTTGTTTCTGAAAGACGGGGCTCCTTAACCCAAAATCGTCGAAATATCCTTGCTTTTCCGAGTCCGAGTTTTTTGTATACCTAGGCCATGGGTTTGTTCATCGGGTTGCACTTTCGGTTTACTCAAAACCAGGTTTTGGGTGAGGTACAGAGCGCCCTAAAGTCAGGATCCCCAGAAAAAAAATGGGCGCACCTCTATCGTAGCATGTGTCTTTTATATTTCGTGTGGCATCAGTTCCGACGTCGGTCACTATTAAATATTCCTTGAATCAAAAGCAAAAAACAAACACAAACACAAAACACTCGTATTGTTCCCAAACCAATTTGTTTCTGGCATCGAGAGGAATAGTAGGTGCATATAATGTGCTTGATAGTGTGCCCCCCCGGCACCAGCCGGGGCGTTTTACGTTAATTAACCACGTGCTAGGCGGAGAGACACATATTAGACATACGTCAGTCACCAACCCTTTAGCATGTACCCTAAACAAATTGCTTTTTTTTTCCACCAGTCAGTGAGTTCAATGGATAATTGTTTTTCGAAAGTTTTAACGATTGTAATGCAGCACAAATAAACCAACCCAAATAGAGGCCTTTCACCAACATCCGGAGATCGCCGCCAGAAAGGTGGATGCCATCTCTGAACATAGATATCCTTCTGCTTGGTGCAGCACCAATTGTGCAACACCAAAAGTAGCTCTGCGAAGAGAAAATCGGCCAAGCTTTACCGGGACCATCTGAATCTTCAGTAAAATACTCGTTGTAGCCGACTGCCCGCGCGCATAGTTAATGGTGCTCTGGGGTTTGCGTAATACGCCGCCCGGCCTCGATTAGTTAAGTCTGGTTGAATAATATTGATTCTGCATTGTTCGTCGGCAGTGGGGAGCAGGCAAAGAGTCATCCCACGGTAGGGGTTGTACTTTTTGGGGTCAAACGTTCCTGACCGGTTGAGCTCCTGAAGTGAGGAACCACCGGTGGGTATGATCATTTCACGAGTGCGTTTGGTTTAGGACTAGCGGATAGAAATGTTGATCGGGTTGCGTGAACGAAAACCTTGGAAGTCATGTTTCGGGTGAGATATTGAGCTCCCCATGTCAGGAGCTCAGAAACTTATTGCTGCACCCCTACCGTGGGATGACTCCAAAGCCCTGCCTGCTTCTCTCAGCCTACAACACTGCTGGAGCTTCGCAAATATCTCGTGTTGATACCTAGGTTTTTACAACCATTGGCGTAATCGGACTTCCAAGTCTGTCGAGTGCGTGGTTGAGATATAGGATGTATTTACGTCTGGCTCATCAAAACGGTTTTGCCCATGTTCGTCGGGAGTGGGAGTAGTCACTGCCCAGTTGATATCGTCTTCTATCAGTACACGGAGCAACCCACAATACTGCTGCACTTTCAAACGTGTCGTGCCTTGAAAGCTCCGCTCTGGCAACCAATGTCACTCAGTCGTGCCTCGATTTTTTTCCAGCATTCAATTGCATTCTAGCCAAATGTGCTTACGACCACCAAGGCTGTGGTTTGGCGCGCGTTTGCAGAACGAAGCACAACACTTGAACTTCAATGACTTCTATGTGCGACATTAGATAGTTGTATAGATGGACAGGGGTATCGTCCTGATACGGAAGCAAATTTATCAGACACCCAAGGCACCATTCTGTGGCTGAACCCGCTAACACGACAATGCCACTGTTTATACGCAATTTTTCTACGCCCTGGGTGTCACTGCGTCGACAAACGCGAATATCATTGTGTCAGCGCCATAACCGTCGTCTTTTTCACTGCGCATCGCCAGAGTTTTGTTCGGGTTGGTTTCAAACGCGCGCGAATATTCCGGTCATGGGCTGCGACTCCACGGCCATAGTGTGGTTTTGCTCTCCACTGAGACTTGACTTGACTTCGATAGGGCGGTTTGGGGTATAACTTTGCTGTAATCGGGCTTAGCTTTGTTCATACGTATCACCGCTGCAGAAAGCATCAGCATTTGCGAACGAAGCCCACCCCCGATGTATTTCCGGTGACGTGTTCTACGATAGAGGTAGCACATGATGGCGTTTTTATTTTCTGGATGACTCGGATCTTTAACCCAAACTCGTTGGAGTGTCATCCAATTTTTCCAACATTTGTTTTTGGTATAGATGGGTCACGGCTTTTTTTCATCGGATTGAGATTTCGGTTTTCTCAACATATGGTTTCAGTGAGGTATAGAGCTCCTCAAGCGAGGAGCTTCACGAAACAAATGGTCAACCTCTATCATCGTAGAAAGGCTCCGATGTCAACCGACGTGATTTCGATATGGACACGCATGCTATTAAAGCTGTCGGAACACAACATATAATATACCCGGAACACCTTATTCCGGAGTGGCAGGGGTTAGACTATTGGCAGCTCGCTAGCGGGGGGAGGGTCAAGTGCGAACTTGACAAGGCGTCAAGCAAGCGGAATTCCTGTTTTCAAGTTCGACAACAGTAGGGTCTGAGCTCATCTGACGACATATATCCGAAATTATGGTTGAGACACCCCTGGTACAAGGCACACAGGATTAGCCCTACAACATTGGTTGATCTGGTGTGATGCGGTTTGAGTTCAAGCTGCGCTTGGGTACAGGGTAGATCCCAACTTTACAGCGGAGGGGTGTAAGGGTTAGGGCTAGGGTTATGATGTATGAATCTTCCTCTTCCTCTTCCTCTCCTTGACGTTTTTTTTACGCCAACCATAGTGCCGAATATATGTGGTAACGATTACCGGAAAGCCTTTCCGATATTATCGGAGGGATGCCTGGTTGTGTGATATGATATGTCGTTGCGTAGTTTCCTCCGATATTTTCGACTGCGGGTCCACCCAAGACAGACAGCCTGGGCGACCGTGCACTCTCCAGCTGGCACGCATGCACAAACTTTTAAAATGCCAAATACAAGCAACATCAGCTGTCGCTCGTGTACTTCTTCTACGGGTATGAACATATGTTGAAAGTATTTTTTGCAATTTTTTTCCCGTTCTTGCCGTTGCGTTTTTGTTCCCTCCCCGTTGCCCATTGAATTCCCTCAACATCACAAATACTGCCTTCTTGCCCCCAGGGCGCATGGCGCATTCAAGATATGGAGTCATCGCACGGTAGGGTTTGCACGTTTTGGGGTCAAACGTTCCTGACCGGTTGAGCTCGTGAAGTGAGGAACTACCCGTTGGTATGATCATTTTACGAGTGCACTTGTTTTAGGATAAGCGGGTATACATGTTGATCGGGTTGCGCGAACGAAAACCTTGGAAATCATGTTTCCGGTAAGATAGTGAGCTCCTCATGTCAGGAGCGCAGGGACTTATTGTTGCACCCCTACCGTGGGACGACTCGATGGCGAGATGTCTATCATTCGTCACGAGTGACGGTGTTAACCTTCGGTGCCACAACTGGTACAGCTTGACGACAGCCAGTGAAAACAAACGTTTCGAAAAGGTTGCGACTTTTATTGGTGTACGCGTCCTCCCGTCTTCCAACCTTGGGTAAGTGCATCCGTCCTCTATAGGGCGTTTCAAGACGGCCCAGGCGTTTTTACAGTGATGCCGCTTCCGAAGTCCAAACAGCTTCCTTGAATCTATCCCAACTGTGTGCACACATACTCGACGCCATTCCGAAACACCTTTACCGAATGCTGTGTTAAGTTTGTTTGTTGTCATGTTCGGTTGTCCGGTAGATTTTACGCCTGGAACTGCGTCGTTCATGGTTTTTCCGGAATATTCGTCTAGGGCGACCCATTTTTGCAGGGGAACGAAACTCCACCGTCAACCCACGTACGTGTCACCACCTTCGGAGGGAGGGCTTGTTTTACGATAGAGGTAGCTCTCTTAGGCTATTTTTGTTCTGAAAAACGGTGCTCCTTAACACAAAGTCGTCGGAATGTCACTTGGTTTTGCAATACGAACGTTTTGTATACGTAGGCCATGAGATAGTCCATCGGGTTGCACTTCCAATTGTTTTCGAAATCGGTTTTTGAGTGGGGGCAAGACTGCCTCGTGTCAGGAGTTTCAGAAACAAAAAGAGTGCACCTCAACCGTAGCATATGTCGGAGCCTATACATCACGAAAGCACATTGTCAGGGTCGGACTCGACCATGCGGAGAGACAGTGTGCTATGTGGAGGGGAAAAATGCATCACGTACAGCACTGCTTCGCACTTGTTAAACTTTAGCCTCTGGTCGACAAGCATTCTACGATGTTAGGGGTTCGCCATATTTTGTTTCTGAAGCTCCTCACTCGAGGTGCTCTATACACCTCACCGAAAACAGTGTTATTTTGAGGAAACTGAAAGTTCAACCCGATTTAACCTATCCGTGGCCCATCTATACAAAAACGAAAAGCAGGTTGGAAAAATAAAATGACGTTCCTATACTAATAGTAAGTGGTTTTGGGTTGAGGAGCTCCGTCATCCAGAAAATGAAAACGCGAAAAAGCGCCACATCTATAGGAGAATACGTCTCTATAGGACGTTCGCCGTGCTGGGAGGGGTTGCTCCCCTCTGGACGTTGTCGTGAGCCTGGCGTGTACTTACTGTAGTATCAAGGTTAGACGTGTGTTACGATAGGTGTCGCTCAGTTTTTGGCGAAAATGTTTTTCCCGGCTGACGGGGCTTCTGAACGGAGGAATGATCAAGTGTGTACATGGAATTCCGCTTGTTTTGTACCCCTCTGGCCAAAAGTAGAAGACAGGGAGATAAGACTAGTGACAGTACAATAAAACGGTCCTCGTATTGACGACGGTAGAGGCACGTGCGGCGGTAGAGGCACGGTAGCATCGACCAGCCAAACAACATGACAGGGATAATAAGAAGCCAAAAACGTCGGGCTTCCAGTAATACTTGATACTGTTGTTCGCTCTTCACTTTGGCCATCGCATTACTCGGTGGGGTTGTAGTTTCCCGCTTACGCCTGAGTCGGGCTTTGCAGCCCCCTGGGGTTGATTGCTCCTGAAGTATGGAGCCTCAGAGCGAAATAGGATGTACAGCTATTTTATATGGCAGCCTTCGTAGTTTGCTAAACGTCTAGGCCATGGAAGGTTTTGTCCGGGTAAGCGTACCAGAATTTTCGAGGCCAGGATTGGAGTGGAGCATATACAGGGCCCAAGAAGACAATAATGGTGCCAACCCTAGTGTATCCGACATCGTCATTTCAATGGCATTGGCTGCCGCCAATAACGGCCCACTCGCCGCATTGATGTGCTCCCGCAGGAAGATCTAATTGCACGTTCATACAAAAACACACTACGTCGTAGTCACTCTATAGTGTCAATGGAATAGTGCCGGTTTACCGCTATATAGCGCTCGAGCAATTGCTTGGCACAGGGAGAAACAATCCGTAGTGGCAGTATGCGGAGTAGTGCCGCTTGCCGCTGTAGTGCCGGTATTTCCGGTGGAAACCGGCCTTCGCTATAAATATGGACGGAACCAGCGCTGTAAATCAAACGCAAACCAAGATCAACCATCGTGGGGCTTTCCCCACGCGGCGACGATATGGTTCGCGTATTGGTTGCGATGTGTTCGGTCAATGAACACGTATCTCATTAGCGAAGGCTTGTCACACTACTCTGGCAGTGGTGGTCTTTGCATGATACATTAGGCGGTGAGTACATTTATTTATTATCGGCCCGACGTTGGGTCTTCTCCCATACGCACAACAACAGCGATCTCGTTGTCCTGGAGTGCCAAAACTTCCAAACTCGAATGGTTATCAACCGTCGATCATACCGTATGCAGTCCCCAGACTCGACGGACACTCCATAAAATGACTCCTGCGTACCAATTGAGCACACCATATGTAAAACATTTGGAATGCGTCGATATCTCCCACCCATAAATCGAGCAATGTCCTGAAGGCATTGACCCGTCCCACCTATAAATCAAGCAACAATCGTACGGCGTCGATTCCTCCCACCTATAGATCAAGCAATGGTTGGGATGCATCGACCGCTCTCTCCGACAAAGCAAGAAACAGCAGGAATGCGTCGGCGCTTCCCATTCATAAGTCGAACCAATCACGATCGATTAGCCGAACCGTACCACCAGCAAACCCCCGGATCACCCTCCAAACCACCCAGGCGCTTCATTTAGTGCATCCAGTCGTGGGATATATAACCAGCGCACACAGTAGTATCATACATGTAGGTGCACGAACTGGCCGATGGAGGAATGCGTTGTTTCATTCCACTCATCATCAACCGGAAGACGCCGTTGGCCCCTCCAAACAACGAATAAAATATACCACGACTCGATAGACAAACCCTCTACCAGCAATCCCCCCGGATCCCCCTCCAACAAAAAAAAGGCAAGCATTATCACCTAGCGCAGTCAACGGTACTACGACCGACAGCAAGCAAACGCCTTCACGAACTCAAAGATGTCTCGCTCGACGAAGAAACCACAGCCGACCAGCACCGGACCCGGTCGGTGAATGTGCAGCAAGTATCTAGATACCGACGGGACACTAACAACATACCAACCCATATCTAACAACGGATAACCCACTACGCAGGAATGACCTGGATTCGACAAATCTTCAATCTGAGCAAAACGCAGTGTCGTCACGTGCCTGGCTACTGGCGACGGCGCAGCCAGCCACACGATAACCAAGACCTTGTGTGCGGACAAAGCAGAACCTGGCAACAAGGGTACATATCATATATTGTACCATAGTTTGTATTCCATCTGCCAGTATGTAGCTCTTGTTCCAGTCATACCGTCAAAATATATTACAGTTAATCTTATACCGAGCCCGTAAACGCAAACCGAATAAGATACACTTTTGCCCAACAGATAAAATATGTAAACACGTACCTACTGTACGAATAGAGCCAACACAGGGTAGGAGGGACGCCTGTTTCTCCATACGCCACGAAGTGCGAAATTACGAGCCGACACCGGGAGGGAGTGCTTGTCGTCGTGTACCACAGATCTTTGAATGGAGTGACCGCGAGGCGGTACGGATACGGCTAGCTCCAAGTGCGTCCTACATGGCTTTTAGGAAGCGGCGTGCGCAAGTAAAACGGCGCGTATGAATGCATGCCTTGAGTCGCTACCTTCTCAACACAACCGGCTTCCAGAACGATGCTGCCCGCGCGTTCAAGATGGAATCCCCGAATTATTGCAGACCACTCTGTACACCTTGGAGCAGAAAATGTAACAAGTTGGTCGCCCTGGATGTACTTGGTGATGATGCCGTCCCCATCCTGGGATGCCAGCGGTGTAGCCTCATCCTGTGAAATAAGTAAGAGCGCAAAGGGGTAGCACCGTCAAAACGTGGATAACGCGTCGAGGTAAGTTATCATGGGAATCGGTTTGAAAGCTGCTAGTTGCACGTTGGTTAGATAGCGCAGGTTTCGCGCGTACTACAACAAAGGTAGAGTAGTAGCGACCTCTGCTGGAAACATGTATGGCCCTCAACTAAAGAAGGCGAAAACCCGCCTTCCCTGTTGAGTCTATGATTTTGTTCTACTCGCCATCTTTTGGACACGCTGTTGTCAGGGTCGTCGTCCCTTCTTCCCCGCCGATACCTGCCATTATTTTCACCAGACCAAGGGTTTGGTATCCCCCACTGCTCGTCAAATCTCGCCGAATGTTAGCAACTGTTCTGGCTGCCCGCTTAACCGCGATATATGTTCGGTGCGCCAAACAACCCAACAATCTTAACTCCGAGTATAAGCAAGACTCACAGTAGTAGTGGCAGCACTTGTCGGTGGTGCACCCGGAGTTGTGGCACTTGATCTTGTCGGAGTCGTCCTTGGCGTAGCAGTCCTTGGGGCACTTGTAGTGCGAGCAGACCGGTTCGCAGCACTGGGACTCCTTGCACTTGCCGTCCTTGCACTTCACGTCGTCGGCGTCGTCGATGAGGGTGTATCCGTCCGAGCAGTCGCAGGAGTCACAGTACTTCGTGTCTAAGGTAACGCACGATCGTTTGCGCAGTGTAATGCGCAGTGTGGCCAGTCAGTGGGGGCCGGGGTTAACGTTATGTTCGACGACGAGTACTACGGAAGAGTCATCCTTCCGTAAGCGGTGCCCCCTTCGGGGTCAAACGCTCCTGACCGGTTGAGCTCCTCCAGTGAGGAACTGCTGTCCCGATTGGTTAGATCATGTACGAGTGTACCTAGCGGATGAAAGTGCTGATCGGGTTGCGCGAACGAAAACCTTAGAAGTCGTGTTCCGGGTTATATATTGAGCTCCTCATGTCAGGAGCTCAGGAAAATTTTGCAGCACCCCTACCGTGGGATGACTCACACATCGCACATTTGGTAGAGTTTCTCCGTGTAACGTTGTCCCAATGACCGTCTTTACGACACACCCCTCAACTTTGAGACGAGTGGAAGCAATACACGACCATTGTCAATGATTATGGAAGGGCCTTAGGGTTAGGGTTAGGGTTAGGCTAACCCTAACCCTACTACAGTATGTGCGTGCATGCCTCACCCTTTTCGCAGCACTTGGACTCCGTGCACTTTCCGTCCTTGCACTTGATGTCCTCGGCGTCATCGACAAGGCTGTAACCGTCCTTGCAGTCGTAGGAGTCGCAGTAGACCGTATCTGAGATGCACACAGTTTAAAATGATTTTGTTTGGCGACACCTGCTGCAGTAGTAGTGACACATTGTACGATAGAGGCTCACCGTTGTTTTTGTAAAGCTCCTTCCCCACTTGAGGTGCTCTATATATACCTCACCGAAAGCCTGATTTTGAGCAAACTGAAAGTGCAATCCGATCAGCAAAAACACATATTGCAAAAATAGAATGATATTCCGACGAT